>JAPYYM010000700.1:0-14381 GCA_028534135.1 Potos flavus
AAAAAAATTTTTTTTTAAATAAATATTTGGTCTTTGTCTCCTAAAACTCTTGGAATTTGGTGGAGGGATAAGAGTGTTTTTTTGTATGCTGATGACAGGTGCCTGGGATCCTTAGACAGCTTTAGATTTCCAGAAAGATCAAACCCTGTGTGTAGAGGGCTGAAATTTTCAGATCCACCACCCAACCAGGGAAGGGAGAGGGGTCAGAGATTGAGTCCAATCACTAGTGACCAGCGTTTTAATCAGTTATGCCTAGGTAATAGAGACTCAAAAAAAAAAAAAAAAAGAAAAAGGCCCTAAACATTGAGGTTCCTGAAGAGGGCATAGAAAATGCACCCACTACACACTACCCTTCCCCACTCACTCTGATGACTTACTAAACCTGAGGGGGAGTTGTGGGAACCCCAGATTTATAGGCAGTAAATAAGAAGTACAGGTGACCTGGGACTTGGGGTTGGTATCTGAAGTGGAGATAGTCTTGTGGGACTGAGCCCTTTAACTTATAAGGATCTGACGGTAACTTTAGGTAGATAGTGTCAGAATTGAATTGGATACCCAGTTGGTGTCAGAAAATTGGAGAAATAGCTGGTGTGAGGAAAAAACCCACACATTTGGTATTAGAAGCATTGTGAATAAAAACAGCTTAATGCTCAGTATAAAACTTGTGGAATGAAATCTGGTGATTTTTTATTTTATTTTATTTTTATTTTTTAAAGATTTTTATTTATTTGACAGAGAGAGAGAGATCACAAGCAGGCAGAGAGGCAGGCAGAGAGAGAGGAGGAAGCAGGCTCCCCGCTGAGCAGAGAGCCTGATGTGGGGCTCGATCCCAGGACCCTGAGATCATGACCTGAGCCGAAGGCAGAGGCTTAACCCACTGAGCCACCCAGGGGCCCCGAAATCTGGTGATTTTTTTTTTAATAGAAAGAAAGAACAATAGACTTTCTCCCAATCTCTACTTTCATGTATTTTAGTCTTATCTCTGTTATCATCCATTATTATTATGTGCTCATTTATCATGTAAGTTGAATATTTTACAACTGAAGAAAATGGAACCAGTACTGCCTTCTTTGAGTTTATAAATTTTAAATTAACTTAAAATGAATTGCTTCTGGCTCCATTGCTTTGTAATAACAAATCTGCCTCTCAGCCTTGTACATCGTTACCACTTATTTAATTGGTAATGATACTTGCAAATAAATGATTACTATGTTTGAAATAGAGTAAATTTTGGAGTATAAATAAATAGAATATATATGATTATTAATCTCTTCCCAAGCCATTAAAATGCCACCAATGAAAGTATAAATGTATGTATGCAATTTCTAAGAATGAATTCTATATTTTTTTTAACCTAAAGATGAAGAAGTCACAAGTATTTTCATGATTTGTTAGTTTTGCTTCAAATCTTTATCTTAAGCATGTAATATTTTGTTAAGATAGATCACAGTGAGAACAAAAACCACTGGCAACTTTATGCTATCACTAGGCTAGAAACAGTTATATTTACAAACTGTGTCTTTATCAATATACTCATTTAAGAGAAACTGTTAAGATGGTGTGCAGCTTAGATACTACAGGGACTTAACTTACCTTTCTGGCTCTAGGAAGGGCCCAAGTTTTAGGGAAAATTGGTAGTTACTCCATTCTTTCTGACTTAGAACCAAGACATATTTTTTATACTCCTCAACTGGCTTGGAACAGTGTTTAGTTAATAAACATTCCTTCCAGGGTTGTTCAGTTTGCTGCTGACTTCACTGATGATGATTTGTTGGACAAATAAGGAAGTAAACACTGCAGAGTTTTTTGGCTTCTGCTCCACTAAAAACATAGCAGAGAAGGGCAAGAAGTTCCTGTTTGCTAAATAAGAAAGCTTAGGGAATCAAAAGTATCTTATAATGAAGGAAATAAAAACTATGTTTAGTGTATCTTAGTGTGTTCTTCAAATATGAGTATTTGAGATATTTGAGAGAAAATGTCTCTAATAGGCTTCCTATTTGTTAGAAACACCCCTACATTTATATTTAATTTCATTACAGGTCCAGTACCCATGGACCAATTATTGCTACTTTCTCCCTAACAGTGCCAGGGGGAAAAAAGTAGAATCCAGTGATGATGGGCAAAAGTAATCACCTAGGAACAGGAAATAGTCAAAGAAAACCTAACTTCCCTTTGCAGTGTTCATCTTATTTCCTCTTTAATTTACAGTTTGCTTTTGTGAGATAAGGAAGGGATACAGTTTAATAAAATGGTCCTAAAGTTTCAACTGGAGGTGGCTTTTTTTTTTTTAAGATTTTATTTATTTGACAGAGAGAGACACAGCGAGAGAGGGAGCACAAGTAGGGGGAGTGGGAGAGGGAGAAGCAGGCTTCCTGTGGAGCAGGAATGCAGGGCTTGATCCCAGGACCCTGTGAGGGTGACCTGAGCTGAGCCACCCAGCCGCCCCTCAACTGGATGTCTTTATCTCCTTCCCACTTTCCCTCCTCCTCTCTCCCCTTTCTCTCTTTCACCCCTATTATAATTTCTTCTCACTCCACAGTTTATGTGGTGGTTGTTAACTATGTGGCCTTCTCAGCATTTTTTTTAAGTGAGATCTCAAGTCTTGTTGGAGTTACCTCTGTAGCAAGGTTTTTAACTGCAGATTTAATATTGTTAATAGCAATAGGGCTGTTCATATTCTGTATATCTTCTTGAGTGAGCATTGGTAGTTTGCGTCTTGTAAGGAATATTCCCATTTCATCTAAACTGGTGAATTTATTAGCATAAAGTTGTTTGTCTTTATGACATCTTTTTTTTTTTTTTTTAATTTTATTTACTTGACGGAGAGAGGGACAGCGTGAGAGGGAACACAAGAAGGGGGAGCGGGAGAGGGAGAAGCAGGCTTCCCGCCGAGCAGAGAGCCCGATGCAGGGCTCGATACCAGGACTCTGGGATCATGATCTGAGCCTAAGGCAGACGCCCAATGACTGAGCCACCCAGGCGCCCCTTATGACATCTTTATATCATATCTTACTCTTGAAATTGGTGATGGTTTCTCTGTCTTTCTCTGTTTCTTTTTCTTCCATTTCATTGAGTTCTACCTTTATTATTTCCTTTTTTCTACATAGTTCAGTTTTAATTTGTTCTTTTTCTAGTTTCTTAAAAATGAAAGCTGAGGCCATTAACCTGAGATCCTTCTTAACTAATACAACCATTTGGTGCTAAAGAGTTGCCCTCGAAATGTAACCGAGCCAACATGAGTTCACTCTTTGGTGAGTCAGAAACTGCACCGGGTTGAGTTGTTGCACAAAGAAAACTTTTATTTGCAGCAAAGAAGGAGATCACAGGGAATGGCTTTCAAAGCTGTGACTCCCTGAGAGAGGGTGAATGGGTTCCTTTTGTTCAGGGTTAGGATGAATATTTAGGTTTGGAAGCCTTGTCATCATATATAGAGGCGAGCATAACATCACTCACGTGCCTTAAGGAAGGAAACATGCCTACACATACATTGTATGTTATGTGAATGAAGCTGAGGCTCCTCTTTGGATGGAGATTTTAGTACTATAATGAGGTAAAGGTAGTTGTTCATTCCAGAGGTCACTCCATGGTCCTTCTGTGCAGATGCAGGTTTGGGGTTTAGCTCAAAAGGTCTGGGTGGTCTGGGCCTGTGGGAGGTCTTGTCAGGGCAGTCTCCATCGCCTCAGGGGTGCTTTCAGGTTTCATTTACCTGAGGTAAGAGCTAAACAGAAAAGAATAGCTTACGGGAAAATGTAAAACAAAGGGTAGTGAGTACAAGCAGGTGGGCAGTAAGTGTTAGGTCTTGGGATCTGGTTGGTGACATAAACACTGTTAGCTGTGTATCACAAATTTTGCTGTTTTTCATTTCTGTTCAGTTTAAAATACGTATGCATAATGACCAACCCTATGCCTTATTCTCTTCTCTTGTGCTTAATCTTTTGGCCAGGATATTTAGTACAAGGGTGAGATGACATAATGATAGAGGATATCCCTATATAGTTCATGATCTCAAAACAAATGCTTTCAACATTTCATTGTGAAGTATGTTATTTGATCTGGGGTTTTGGAGATCCTGTGTTAGGTTCCTAGGTTGCTAAGAGTTTATGTTATAAATGGGTATTGAATTTTACCACTTTTTCTCTATCTTTTGTGATATCATTTTTTCCTCCTAAATTCTGTTAATATGTGAAACCATAGTGACCGATTTTCTTTTTCTACTTTTTTTTTTTATTTTTAAAGATTTTATTTATTCGAAAGAGATCGTAAGTAGGCAGAGAGGCAGGCAGAGGGAGAGGGGGAAGCAGGCTCCCTGCTGAGGAGAGAGCCCAATGCGGGGCTTGATCCCAGGACCCTGAGATCATGACCCAAGCCAAAGGCAGAGGCTGAACCCACTGAGCCACCCAAGTGCCCCAAGTGATTGATTTTCTGATGTTAAAACTCAGATATACTTAACTTTGTATTTCTCAGATAAATCTTTCTTTCTCATATATTTTTTGGTCTGTTTTAGATTTAGGTGGACTTTTGTCTTGTTTTGTTAGAATTCTTCCAACTATATTTTCATTAATAAGATTGGCCTTGTAATTTTTATCTTACCTTTGTCTTCAGGTTTAGTATGCTTCTTACGCTAATCTCACGTAATGTGTTGAGGAGTTAACCTTTTCTTCCTATAATCTGTGTATATGTAAGATTTGAATTCTTTCTCATATGCTTGGTAGGATTTGTCATTATGCTATCTGTGCTTAGAAATTGCTTGGGGAAAGTATTTTTGTCTATCAATTCAACTTATTTAAATGTTGTAAGACTATTCAGGGTTGTTTGGTTGGTTCAGCTTTTAACAAGATATCTTTTTCTAGGAATTTGTCAGTTTCACTTAAAATTTCAATCTTGTAGGCATGAAAATATACCTAATATCCTTGTTTGATGTTTTCAGGAATTCTTGAAATATCTCTTTTCACTCTTTCTATTTCTCATTTATGAATTCTTTTTTTCCCCCCATCACTCTCACTGTCACCAGAAATTTATTAAGTTTATTGGTCTTTTGAGGAAACCAATTTCTGGTTTGTTGATTCTTTCTGTTATTTGTAATGTCTTCGACTGTTGCTCTAGTTATCTTCTTTCTCTCTTTGGAACTAAGTTGCTGTCTTTTTGTAACTTACTAAGATGAATACTTGGCATATTAATTTTCAGACTTGTTATTTTCCCATATATACATTTAAGGATATAAATTATCCTCTACTTATTTTTTAGTTGTGCTATGAAGTATTTTCATTTTTGTCCAGTTCAGCAATTTTATTATTAAATAATATGGCTCTTTTGTGAGCCATAGTTATATAGAAATGTAGTTTTATTTTTAATTTCCAAATTAAATATCCAAATTCCAGATTTTTTTTTTTTAAATTATTGTTGTTAACTTATTTCTAGCATGAATGCATGGTAGTCAGACTACATATTCTGTAGAATTCTAGTTCTTCGAAATTTGATGAGACTTACTGTATGGTCCAGTTTGTTTAATTTTTATAAACATATCATACACACTTGGACAGAATATGAATTCTTTATTCGTTGGGGTAGTTTTCTGCATATGCCTGATTGGTTCAGTTTGCTAACCATGCGCCAGAAGTTTTCTTTACCAATAGTAATATTTTCTGTCAGATTCTCTAAGGTACTAAGAAAAATATGTTAACTCTTTCCACTGTGATTTTGGAATTGCCCGTCTCTTAGGGGTTTGTCCAATTTTGCTCTATATATTTTGAAGCCATGTGTCTAGATATATACACAATTTAAATTCTTTAATTTTGAATTAAATCTTTTATCATTATGAAATGTATTTTTATCTCTAGTAGTGTTTTTTTATTTTTTTGTTTAAATTCAAACAATTAACATATTAGTTTCAGAAGTAGAGTCAGTGATTCATCAGTGTCATATAATACCCAGTGCTCATTGCATTACGTGCCCTCCTTAATGTCCATCATCCCATAACCCGCGCCCCCCTCCAGCAACCCTCAGTTTGTTTCCTAGAGTTAAGAGACTATTATGGTTTGTCTCCCTCTCTGATTTCTTGTTTTATTTTTTCCTCTCTTCCCCTATGATCCTGTTTTTTTCTTAAATTCTACATATAAGAGAGATCATATGATAATTGTTTTTCTTTGATTGACTTATTTAACTTGCATAATACCCTCTAGTTTCATCCCTGTCATTGCAAGTGGCAAGTTTTCAAATTTTTTGATGGCTGAGTAGTATTCCTATACACACACACACACACACACACACACACACCCGCATCTTCTTTATCCGTTCATCTATCGATGAACATCTGGGCTCTTTCCATAGTTTGGCTATTGTGCTATTGTAGACATTGCTGCTATAAACATTGGGGTGAAGGTGCCCCTTCAGATCACTACATTTGTATCTTTGGAGTAAATACCCAGTAGTGCAACTGCTGGGTGCAGAGTAGCTCTATTTTCAAGCTTTTAAGGAACCTCCGTACTGTTTTTCACAGTGGCTGTACCAGCTTGCATTCCCACCAACAGTGTAGAGGGTTTTCCTTTCTCTGCATCCTCGCCAACATCTTTGGTTTCCTGACTTGTTAGTTTTAGCCATTCTGACTGGTGTGAGGTGGTATCTCACTGTGGTTTTGATTTGTATTTCCCTGATGCCAAGTGATGTTGAGCACTTTTTCATGTGTCTGTTGGCCATTTGGATGTCCTCTTTGCATAAATGTCTGTTCATGTCTTCTGCCCATTTCTTGATTGGATTGTTTGTTTTTTGGGTGTTGAGTTTGATAAGTTCTTTGTAGATTTTGGATACTAGCCCTTTATCTGATAAGACATTTGCAAATATCTTCTTCCATTCTATCAGTTGTCTTTTGGTTTTGTCAGCTGTTTCCTTTGCTGTGCAAAAAAGCCTTTTATCTTGATGAAGTCCCCAATAGTTCATTTTTGCCTTTGTTTCCCCTGCCCTTGGAGTTGTGTCTAGCAAGAAGTTGCTGTGGCTGAGTCTAGTAGTGTTTTTGCTTAACGGTATAAATTGTTTTACAGTAAGCTTTCATTTGGTAAATATTTGCATAATGTTTCTTTTTCCACTTTTTATTTTCAACCATTCTATACCCTTTCTTTTTTTAAAGAAGCATCTCCTATAAATATAGTTCAAAAATATCTGCCTTCTTTTGATTTGAGCAATTTATTTCATTTACGTGGTTGAATTAGTGGTAAATATATAGATTTAATAATTACCATTTTATTGCATATACTTTGTCATGTCCTTTTTTTTGGTTAACTCTTAAAACTTTTTAATCTTCTCATCTTTTTCTTTTTGTTTGGAAGCAACATAATTTGTTTATCTAAACTATATTAGTCTAGAAATTACAGCAAGTATACATATTTAACAAAATTAATCAGTGCCTTTTCCATTTTCCTACATTAGTACGTAGTGGACTTTCAACTCCCATCTAGTCATCTTCCAACATAAGTTATTGTTGTCCTTTATTTTGATACCACATTCAAAGACCCTATAAAATATTACTATTCTTACTGTATTCAATCAGTGTTCGGTAATTTTACCCAAATATTTAGTAATTTTTTTGTTCTTTAGTAATATTTGCATCTTTGATCTTGTATCTTTTTTTTTAAAGACTTCATTTATTTGAGAATATGAGTAGGGGGAGGGGCAGAGGGACAGGCAGACTCCCTGCTTACCGGGGAGCCTGCCATGAGGCTTAATCCCAAGACCCTGAGATCATGACCTGAGCAGAAGGCAGACACTTAACTGACTGAGTCACCCAGGTGCCCCTGATCTTGTATCTAGGATCATTTTTCTTCTGCCTTTAGCATATATCCTTTAGGATTTTTTTCTTCTTCTCCTCCCACTCCCCTGCCTCTTCCTCCTCCTTTTTTAAAGAGAAAGAGAGTGAGCATTCATGCAAGCAGGGGTGCAGAGGAAGAGAGAGAATGAAGCAGGCTCCAGGAGCCTGGGGTATGCTCTATCTCACTACCCTGAGATCATAACTGGAGCAAAAATCAAGAGTTGGACACTTAACTGAGCTACCCAGGCACCCCTGTCATCAATGTTTTGATGAGAAATGAGTGATAGAACTTCGGGTATAGGTTGTAGTACTATTATATATGCTCTTTTTTTTTTCCTCTTGGGAAAAACAGCCTAAGTTTCATTTTTTCTAATGTACGTTTTAAGAGGATATTCACTTTTGGAGACAAGAACAGCTTGTGCCTAGTTAGGACTGTATGAAATGTGTTTATTATAGTCTCAATCATAGGGGAAAAAAATGAGGTGGTATTGGACCTGGAGACTTTAAATAGTTTGAAAATTGTTAGCAACTCGGTCTTAGCATGCTTTCTTCTAAGTGATACTTTCATTTCTTTTGTATAGTTTTACTTTTATCAGACCCTTCTGATTTCCTGCTTTAGATGTTTGTCAGAAAGAAATACTAGCAACTGCTTAACTTCCTCTTAAAACATGGAAGTAACTTTTAAACTTAGTTCACAGGAATGTTTAAATGCCTCACTTTTTATTTGTTTTTGAGATTTTCAAAACAGTAGAATGGGTGTTGTCATATTTTTGTAGATGAGAATGTCATTATTTCAATAGAGAGCCTAAATTTTTTTGCTGAATCATGTAAAATATCTACAAGTAGGAATACCAAAACAAAAAGCTTATTATTATTAGCAAGATCTTTCAAGAATTAGAAATATAGGGAACATGTGAAAGTTTGGGATGCAGAGGTGTCAACTTTCATTTATTTGTAGATCTTAAAAGGGAATTCTTTAAATTAAAACAAGAGGGGCACCTGGGTGGCTCAGTGGGTTAAAGCCTCTGCCTTCAGCTCAGGTCATGATCTCAGGGTCCTGGGATCAAGCCCCGCATCGGGCTCTCTGCTCGGCGGGGAGCCCACTTCCCCCTCTCTCTCTGCCTGCCTCTCTGCCTACTTGTGATCTCTCTCTCTCTCTGTCAAATAAATAAATAAATAATCTTTTAAAAAATTAATTAATAAATTAAAACAAGATACTGAAAGCAATGTATTTTGAAAAAAATCTTTATCCTGCTTTAATCTTTGTACCATTTTTATTGATTGTTCCAAGGGATTTCAAGCTTATGACTGTTTTATTTCTAGAAACTAAACTTGTTCTATTAAAAAGTGAAGTTTCAGGGCACCTGGGTGGCTCAGTTAGTTCAGCAGTCGACTCTTGGTTTCAGCTCAGGTCATGATCTCACGGTCGTGGGATCAAGCCCTTTGTCGGGCTCCACACTCAGCACAGTCTGCTTGAGATTCTCTCCCTCTCCTTTTGCCCCTCCCCCTGCCACTCACTCTCTTTCTCTCTCTCTTTCTAAAATAAAATAAATCTATCTTAAAAAAATTTCTGTAGCATATAGTATTACTATTTACCAAAGCCTTAATAAGCATTTGCATTATTACTTTTCTTTTTGAAGACATAAAAGAAGATTCTTAAAACATGTCATTTCATTGAAAGTTATTATATAGCTATTCCATGTAACCTACTCCAGATCCATCTGGACTATTTATTGATAACCCAGTTTCCCTGGCAAGAGGGAATAATGCATTTTAGACTAGATTAAATGAGAGTTGTCTTTAATTTTTCATGTTTCTCTGTAAAATGCAAATACGTATTTTTTAAGTTGTTATAATATTTTGTGTTTGGAGTGGTTAGATGATTTAATATAACATGAATCAATGTCAAGAAGCTAATAATAGAGTTGGATAGTTGGGAGTGTAGAGGGATGTGAGAGGGCTGGAATTTATAGATTTCTAGCTTTTGTCATATGTTAAGGTCATGATTTCTTTCAAAAGAAGAAGTGTTTGGTTTGGTTTGGTTTGTTTGTTTGTTTTGGTTTTTTGGTAGAATAGTTAGCTTCTCAAAAAAGCCATTGCTTTTTTGAGCCACTTCCAACCAACAGAAATGCTTCAGTAAGTAAGTAATCAAGAGTAGTGGCAAACCAGCATCCCAGAGAAGAAATGAAACATTAAAAGTAAACTTTAGCCACAGTAGCAGTAGGTCTTCATTTAAGAGGGAGATTACATTGCTTCCTTTAAACCATAAATAATTTTTTTCAACTGTTTTTGTCTTAATCTTTTAATATTGGATTTGTTTAATATGTAGTAGAATGATCTGGTATGGCAAGTTTTCTTTTCCAAAGTCTTGGTTATTTTCATGTGTTGTTGATTAGGTAAATTTTACCTAATTTACCTAATTAATTAATTTACCTAATTAATTAATTTACTGTTTACCTAACAGGTAAATACTGTTACAGTGTTTTATCTTTGATTGCAATAAAAAAATGAATCTATTAAAAGTGTGTTAGTCCATTATATATATGTATCTATCTTTATATTTAGTCTGGAGAGTTGAAAAGATTTGAGACTTTGAAATTGAGCTTTATACCTTTTTGTTGGGAGTCCTTGGGCATGTTACTTAGCTTCTTTGAACCTTAATTTTTTAACCTTTGCAATAATTAATAATCATCGTAGTATAGGTTTATTTTAAGGAGTAAATTAGTTTAACTTTTGTGGTGTCTTGCTCACAGTTGGTACTCAGTAAAAATCAATTCCTTTTTCTTTGGTAAGATCTTTTTTGAAAAGTTATTTCCAGATTTGATAAATGCTACATCTAAATAATTTTCTTCGTGTTTAGTAAGAGTCTCCACAGAAGAGTAAGAGACATCAAAGAGAATTGTTGTCTTTTAGAATAGGGAAGACAAAAGGAATTCATTAAGGAGAGAGGGAGACAAATTTAAAAGTTCCCCAAATAATTTTTTTCAAATGTTTGCTTGACTACTCTCTGCAAAAAGGTGTGCCTTGTTAGAGTGTCATTATATACTGGGAATATGCTTTATTGGAAGTAGAAGTTTTATGTGCAGTTTGTTTTAATGTAAGATACTTACTAACATTAAGATGACTCCAAGGAACTGTCAACCTTGTGACTAGGAAAGTTCCCCTATTCCCTGCCTTTTTTTTTTTTTTCCTATTCTAAGCTTTTATTATACACTGAGCATATCTGATGTTGTGCTCTTGACTGTCCATTATTGAGGAGAAGGTTAATTTTATCTACCTAGAATAAGACTGTCATAATTTCTAATATTTTAAATATTACAAGTAATATCCTCTGCAAGCCTGACTGTAAATAATAAACTTTGGACATATTTGGCTCTCTGTCCTTGTTAAAAACAAGCTAATGTTAATGTATAAAGCACTGTAGAATGTGGATGTGTCTAGTGAGTTGTGAAGAATGGACATTTCGGGAGTAACAAAGGCTATGAAAATAGCTTATGTCACAATATGTTACAATACCTATGTTACAAAGTTCTTTTGAGGTTTAGAAAATAATTCCATATATTAGTTGTTTTGTGGCTTCTCAGTGCAAAAAAAAATTGGGAAAACATTAAAGTACAAAGAAAAAAACCCCTAATCCTGGAAACCAAAGAAAATCACTTAACTTTTTGATACCTGACAGTTTCTTACTTCTTTCCACCTCTGTGTCTGTGTGTGTATTTACAGATTATTTTACAGAAATTATATAATATTGGGGAGTTTGTTCTTTTTACTTTGAAAATTACTGACAATATTTTCGTAGGACAGTTGTGTTTGGTAAAAGAAAAACAACATGAAGGTCTTGATGGCTAGAGTATTTGTAAGCTAATAGTAAGAGTGGGGATAGAAGGATTGGTTGAAGAAACAATCAGAGAATTTAATTTTACTTGCAATATTTGGAAGGACTTGAAAATCAGGGGGGGAGTCCTTCATTTGAGTAGAACTGTTGATGTAATCACTCTTAAAAGAATTTTCCCCAGTGGATTATGAGTTCTCTTTCCGAATAGTGCTATAAGGCTTAAGGGGAAGGAAGAGATGAAGACTTTCCTAAGATGAACATAAGGTAAAATTAGCCGGAGACACATAGTTCCAGTAAATATATTGATTATAACAGTGGTGGAATCTTACTGTCCCAGAATTTGGAAGGAACCTCTGGCCCTATACAACTCTTAAACACGAGTTTTACAGATAAAGAACTTACTTATCAAAGTTGTATCGCTAATTATAATTAGTATCAGAGACTTAGGTAATATGGTAATTGGTTACTGTTAAAAAAAATGTGAAATTTATGACTTTTCTAATTTTCTCTATTTTTGCTATTTTTCATGTTTGCAGTTTCCTTGTCTTTCTTAGTTTTCTACTCATCTCCATATATTCCTGTCTTTTACTTTTTTCTTCCTCTTCAATTAGTCATTATATAGAATTAATGCATATTTTAAAATCATTGTCTTTATCAAATAATTGTGTCTTCTGTTTGTTTTTTAAAAAGGATTATTTAGCTTTTATGTGTCTTTCTCAAAACTGAGTATAATTCAGTTACTAGGTTTTATGTCTATAGAATTCTAAATTTATGATTCATATTTTACTATCATCATCATTAACAGGAACCCCTGTTCATTTTATCTGAAAAAAAGTTTTCCAGTTCTTGTAATGGGAGAGTATTGGTCAGAGTAGGCTGGATGAGCAAGAATTATCAGAAAAGCTCACGGGGAAGTAGGTTATGATAGAAACACTCTCACTAAAATAAGTCGTGAATCTACTTGTTCTCCTTACTATAACAATTAAAATATAAATGCTAAGGTCTGAGTGCTAACTTCAAAAGAAAAGAAGAATATTAGAGCTTTCTTTTTGTAAAAATTTTGAAGTCCTAAAGGCAAAGAAAAAGAACAGCTAGAGGAGTATGTGGGATGGAAGTTTTCAGTTAAAGCCATCTGAAATGACTTGAAAGCTAAAGGGTGTGGTTGCAGTTGAGCTTCATAATTACCCAGAAAAGACAGACATTAGGGAGATGTCTGTACATTACACAGTCTGCAGCAAGTGTGTAAGTCCTGGTGAACAGACAGTTTTACTTACAAATTCTTTGGAAAAGTATTTACGTTCCGGGATTAAATGAAGAAGAAGGGAAAACCTTTTTTTCAGATTGAGATCAGAGTCAAATGATAGAATTTATAGTAAAGTTGTCTTTCTAAATTATAATCTATATGGATTCATGTAAAAGAAAACCCTTGTTTAAAAAGTAAGACTATGTTATTATATAACATAACAAGTCCAGAGGTAGATTTCATTGTTGGTCACTTCGGTGATCCATTTTCTTTCCCTGTCTCTGCTTTGTTGTCATTATTGAATTGACTTCATTCTCATACCTGTACAGATTGGCTGTAGCAGTTATGTGCATTGCATACAGATAGGAAAATTTCCAGAAGAATAAAAGTAGATTTGTCTTCTTGGCATGTTTATTTAGAAGCAAAAGAAATATTAGCTACGTTAGCCAGAATTGGGGTCCACACCATTCTTAAATTAATCTTTGTTGAGGGGCATGGGATTAGGGCTTGATAATTATTTGGGATGAAATAGATACATATGGGGAGTTCAATCTCTGTAACCACGGTGGCAGCTAGTGTAACAACTCCTCTTAAGAAGTATATTACAAATTTATTGATGAAATAATTTCAGAAGTAAAGCAGAGTGAAACACGAGTCTCTGCCTACCACTTAAGAGCTGCATGATTTTTTTAAGTTCCTTAATATCCCTAAACACACATTTCTGCATCTATAAAATGGAGATGATAATGCCTAGTTCATAAAGTTGTTTTTTTTCATTAAGTCATATTTAGTTTGTCTTAACTAAGACAGAGTGAATTTTAACATTTCATAAGTATTCAGTAAATATGTAACTATACTGGTACCGCTACTTTTATCTCTGTGGCTTTGTACTCAAAGAAAATTATGTAAAAACAGAATTTTCACTTTAAACAATTAGTTTTGTTTTTTCTGAAGTATGAGGGCATAGACCAAAGTTGTTGAGGCGCTCGTTTTCTTTTCTTTTCTGTTTTAAAAATTTTATTAACATACAATGTATTATTTGATTCAGGGGTACAGGTCTGTGAATCATCACTCCAACACAATTCACAGCACTCACCATAGCACATACCCTCCCCAATGTCCACAACCCAGCCACCCTATCCTTTCCCCCCTCACCCCCCAGCAGCCCTCATTTTGTTTCCTGAGATTAAGAGTCTCTTGTGGTTTGTCTCCTTCCTGATCCCATCTTGTTTCATTTTTTCCCTCCCTACCCCCCACGACCCCCCGCCCTGCCTCTCAAATTCCTCATATCAGAGAGATCATATGCTAATTGTCTTTCTCTGAATGACTTATCTCGTAGCATAATACCCTCTAGTTCCATCCATGTCATTGCAAATGGCAAGATTTCGGTTTTTGATGGCTGCATAGTATTCCATTGTGTATATATACTACATCTTCTTTATCCATTCATCTGTTGATGGCCATCTAGGTTCTTTCCATAGTTTGGCTA
This sequence comes from Potos flavus, assembly GCA_028534135.1. NCBI lineage: Eukaryota > Metazoa > Chordata > Mammalia > Carnivora > Procyonidae > Potos > Potos flavus. The sequence goes on from JAPYYM010000700.1 coordinate 14,366, forward strand.
TTGTGGACATTGCTGC
>JAPYYM010000701.1:0-14381 GCA_028534135.1 Potos flavus
CACCTCCCTGTAGTTGTTTCCCTCATGCTATATAATCAAGTGCACTTTGGAATAAAATTAGACACTGTTTGTACATCATCCACGGTGTCCCTCCTGCTCCCACACTTTGTCTCTTGACTCTTTTTTCCTCATTCCCTTACCCTCAACCCTGGTTCGAGATTGTCGCGCCGGCCGCGACACTCCAGCCTTCTCAGTCCTTCTGATCCTCAGCAGAGCACAAAGGGAAATGGAGTTAAAAAAAAAATTCCTAGGGCCGCCTGGGTGGCTCAGTGGGTTAAAGCCTCTGCCTTCGGCTCAGGTCATGATCTCAGGGTCCTGAGATCGAGACCTGCATCAGGCTCTCTGCTCAGCAGAGGGCCTGCTTCCCCCCTTCTCTCTGCCTGCCTCTCTGCCTACTTGTGATCTCTCTCTCTCTGTCAAATAAATAAATAAAATCTTAAAAAAAAATATCCATGAGGTTTGCACCCAACTGTTCATCTAGTGTCTTTCATTTCTGATAAAGACATACATGTCCATACTTTGTTATACCTGATGTAGCATGATTGCATCATGACCCTCTGACTTTTATCCACAAAACTTGCAGGTATGCTGAAGCTACTTCATATAATTGATGACTTCTTAGAACAAAGGAGGATGTTTTCTCCAGCCTGTCAGTGCTGCTCAGTGTGATACCCCCATCCTGGTTGGCTCCTACTTAGCAACTGCAGACAGGGTCCATGACTGAGTTGGAGTAGACCACCATCCCTACATTTCTCAGGCAGGGGCTTTGAGGTTCCCTGTATCCTCACTTCTGGAAGAGTGACTGCTAAGATCCTCCAGGGAGACAAGAAGGAATATCCCGGGAAGGGAAGAAACTATTACAGAGTTAGATTTGAGGTGAACTAGAAGCAGGGCCAATAGGTGGAGTACACACCCATTTCCTCATTCAGCTTTTAGGCTTCCCAACAAGGAACCTTAGGATGGAGGTCACCAAGGTCACTGGGGATGTGATTTGGTGAAAGATGTCCCCCTGACACTTAGTGTCCCAGGTCCCAGGTAACCCTGCAGTCATTGGTGTGTGTGAGATCCCAGCATCTACTCCTTTCAAGATCTCGCAGGGGACATGTGAGGGACCCTGGGGCAGGAAGAGAGAGGAAACTGATTTGCGTGAAGCGCCTTCTCCTCCTAATAGGTCTGGAGGCATCAAAATGTCCGGGACACCCCACTCCAGCATAAGAGCCTATGAAGGCCACATAGTGCGAGGGTCCCCACAATGTCCTGGATGGTGCTTCTTCTTGGGTTCATTGCATATGGCTCAGGTGCAGGGTAGGGACTCTGTCCATGGCGGGGGCTCATAAAAGCAGGGTCTTAAGTGCTTCTTGTTTCCCATAACAACACCTTTCTCTCCTGTTGGTTAAAGGAGCAGATTCTCAAACTGTGTGATGCAGGAGCCATCACTGTCAGTGTCTCCAGGAGGGACAATCACACTGACTTGTGGTCTTAGCTCTGACTCAGTCTCTGCAAGTAACTCCCCTCACTGGTTGCAGCAGACCCCAAGCCAGTCTCCCCACATGCTATTCTATAGCACAAGCAGCCACCCCTCTGGGGTCCCTGATTGCTTCTCTAGATCCATCTCTGGGAACAAAGCCAACCTCACTATCACAATGGCCAAGGCTGAGGATGAGGCCAACTATCACTGTTTGTTGACTGTGGCTGGTGGTGTTTACACAGTGATTTAAATCTATGAGGAAGTGTAGCTGGAACCTTCTCAAGTGCTCAGAATGGCTCAGCCTTAGAGACAGGAGAGAAATGAAGGGGGTGGGTGATGGTCACCCCCACCATGAGAAGGGATGCTCCCTGGCCTTATTCTCCTCTTCCTTGGTTCGTTGCCATGTGTCCCCCATCCTGATTATCCCAGAATTTGTTCATCTCTCCAGTGTGACCCTCCCAGACTGTTTCCTCTCTCTCATCTGCCTAAAGTGTTGATTGGGGGCTCAGTTCCATTAGATATACATCAATACCGAGACTCAATCTGCTGCTACCAATAAGGACTATTACCTAGAGAGCATTGGTAGTTATAACTGTATTCATTAATGTCATAATGAGAGCCAGATGAATATTTTTAATTGGAAGCTTGATAAAAATGCAATCCTTCATCCTAGACCTTCTAAATCTGAAACCTGTTTTGGCATTCACAGATTTGTATTTAACGAGTCTTACAGGAGATTTGTATGAATGTTAATGTTTGAGAAGCATCTGTTCTCTTATTATTATGAAATTATTTCTGAACATCTCTTTAGAATTCAGTGATAATAACATCTTCTACTCAGTCATTCCCAAAATCCCACTAAGGACCAAAGAACACTGAGAAACAGATTCAAAATTCAAACTGCTTAGGATCCATGAGAGTAGACTTAGGGAAATAAATGATGGGATGAAACGTTCCAACATCAGAATTATTGGAATCCCTGAGGGAGTGGAGAAAGAAGACTAGAAGATGCAGCTGAACAAATTCTGCGTCCACCAAAGGTCACAACAGCCTGCTGTGGCACAGTGCATGCTGGGAGTTACAGAAGTGAGGGACAGAATGTGGCCAGTGGATGTAGATTTATAATTTGGCCTGTAGACTGGATGATCTGAGCATTATGGTTTCTGACTACCAAAGGCTCCCTATTGTGTATTCTGTTTCAACCCCCCCCCCCCAGCCACTAAATGACATTGTGCAATACTTGACATTATATTTGGGTGGTTTCTACTATTTTTTGTTTCAGAATACACCGTCTGTATTAAAAATTACTAAACGATTTGGAAAAATAATTTATCAGTTTATTTTATATCCACAATGAAATTAATCTTAAAGGAAAGTTACAGCCAAGTAAAACACAGCTCCAGGCATAACTTATGCACTGTAGGTTTTGTTCAAGGAATGAGGAATCACTTTGCTGAACTCATGCTTTCCAGCACTTACATTGAAATTGTTCAATATGTCCAGTAGATAGACATCAATGGATGTTGACAGCCTTCCACAAAGAAAACTTCAGGACCAGAAAGCATCACTAGAACATTGGAGTACATGTGGCACTTCTTTGTACTGCATCTGCATTTTTGGGGTAAATACACAGTAATGCAATTGCAGGGTCATAGGGTAGCTCTATTTTTAATTTCTTGAGGAATCTCCACACTGTTTTCCAAAGTGGAACACCTTGCATTCCCACCGACAGTGTAAGAGGTTCCCCTTTCTCCACATCCTCTCCAACATTTGTTGTTTACTGACATGTACTCCAATGTTCATAGCAGCAATGGCCACAATCGCCAAACTGTGGAAAGAGCCAAGATGCCCTTCAACAGACGAATGGATCAAGAAGATATGGTCCATGGAATGTTATGCTTCCATCAGAAAGGATGAATACCCAACTTTTGTTTCAACATGGACAGGACTGGAAGAGATTATGCTGAGTGAAATAAGTCAAGCAGAGGGAGTCAATTATCATATACTTTCACTTACATGTGGAGCATAAGGAAAAATATAGAGGACATTGGGAGAAGGAAAGGAAGGGTGAATGGGGAGAAATCGGAGGGGGAGATGAACCATGAGAGATTGTGATGTGATTGTGATGAACCATGAGAGATTGCTCAGATTGGACTCTGAGCAACAGACTGAAGGTTTTGGAGGGGAGGGGAGTGGGGGTTTAGGCCAGCCTGGTTGTGCATATTGAGGACGGCACGTATTGCATGGAGCACTGGGTGTGGTGTATGAACAATGAATCTTGGAACACTGAAAAAGTAAAATAAAAGTAATTGGGGGAAAAAAAGAAAGCATCACTAGAGAATTCTATCAAGAATTTAAAGGGGAAATAATGATAATACCACAGAGAATGAAGAGGAAGAAAGAACCTTGAATACATGCTATAAATCAAGTTTTTTTCTCTGAATATTATAACCAGATAAAATTTTTAAAATAAAAGAAATTAAGAATCAATATGATTCATAGATATGGGGACCAACATATAACAAAATATTTGCAAATTCAATCAGCAATGTATCAAATGGGCACCTAAGTTGCTCAGATGGATAAGCGTCTGACTCTTGGTTTTGGCTTAGGCCATGATCTCATGGATCATGAGATCGTGCCCCATGTAGGGCTTCACATTTCAGTCTGCTTGAAGATTCTCTCCCTTTGTCCCATCTCTCTCTCTCTCTCAAAATAAATGAATAAATAAATCTTTTAAAAATCCCCAATGTATCAAAGAGGGTCATTTTAGACACTAAAGTTTTTGAAACATTTAAAAGTCAATGTAATTCACTGTATAAGAGAATAAATTAAAAATATAGTAATCTCAATAAATGCACCAATATTCACAAGAATCTATTCACCTAGAGGCATATGGATCAGGAAGGGAAAAACAAAGTATATTATTCTTGGGTGATATGATCATTTATGTAGAAAATATAAAGGATTGGCATGAAAACTGAAATCTCAAAACTAATAAGCAGGCATTTGAAAACTTTCTCCTGAGAAGGGAGGCAAGATTGTGGAGAAGTAGGAGACCCTGTTTCAACCGGTCCCCTAAAGTGAGCTAAATATCTACCAGAACACTCTGAACACCCAGGAAATCAGCCTGAGATGTAAGATTATACGCTTCTGGATCTCTACAAGGGCAGAAGAGAGCAATGGAGAGGTAAAGTGGAGTCAGATAGCTCGGACTGACATTGGAGGATAAACAGAAGGGGAGGGAGCCACCAGAAGGGACCCAAGGAAAGTAATACCCCAAACGAAAGTGCGCTGTGATTGGGAAAGAGCATTAACTTGGAGTCTGGCTAAAAGCACTCAAAAAGAGCAAAAGATCTTGAGGGCAGCTGGTGGATTCAGGCAGGCACAGGCATGGGCCTAAGCCCACAGACCCAGGATGCTCACCCCAGGCAACCACCCATGTCAGAGGGAATCCAGAGGAGCCTCCAGCCTGTGATCCATGAGTCTGTGGCTTTCCACTCCCTACACCACTGCTCAGGCCAGGCGCAATCCAGCCTGCAACTGAGAGAGCTTGGTGTGGGCGCCAGCGGCAATCCCCCGAGGCCCTATGCGGGATCCAAGAGCACTCCTGCCTGCACCTGAGGGAGCTTGGTGTGGACACCAACAGCAGTCTTCCGCGGCCCTCCACGGAGTCTGAGGGCACCCAGCATGGTCCTGGACCCCAGAAAGCAGTCCTGGCAATGACAGCCACTGGAAGCGGGCTCCCAGGACCAATACCACTGGCGGTTTTAGTGGCACGGGGGTGCAGTAACAGGCGGGGGCTTTGGGTGAACACTGGGACGGTGGCTGGGGGTGTGCACCACCTGTGGGAGGCTGCAGTGTGCAGTGGAGTCTGCAGACAGTTAGTCTGTGTGTTCTGGACCATCCAGAGGGGACCATACTGAGGTTTTTCTCTAAGGGGAATCTGGGAACTGGCAGATTCTTTGCTTGGACCCTGCAAAAAGCTGCAAAAAACTGCAAAAGAACAAAAACCTCCAGAGAACAAAGGCCTGAAAAACTGGTTTCCACAGAGACCAATCCCTTGATAGCCTTCAGGGTGACTCAACCCAAGCAAGATTGACTGGAAAACATTGTGGCAGGCTCCTCTACCAGAAGACAAACCAAAATCTGGACAATAACCACAGGGTCCCAATAAAACTGTAAAACCCTATCATCAGGGAAAACAATATACCAAGCTCCCGGTATTGCTCCCAAACCTGTATATTTCATAGATACAACTTTTTTTTTTTTAATTTGTTATTATGATTCTTTTCGTTTAATCTTTTTAACCTACTTAGCATTACAACTAGAGGTTTAAAACAACATATTCCATAATAACTTTTTAACTTGAACTTTTTTCATACATATACCACTGTCACTCTTTCTTTTTCTTCTCTTTTACTTTTCCTTCTTTTTTTAATATACATACAGATATAAGCTCCAAGGTAACCCTTTTTCCCTATTCAATACTAACAGTATATATAAACCAGTTTTAATTTCCCTGTATCTCTGGAAAGTTGTGTCCTTTAACAAAGATAACAAGATATACCCAGGAGGAATTGAAATAACCTTCCTCGCCCACATCCAGGATGGACAACTGCCCTCCCACCTTTTTCTTCTGTCAGTGTCTCTGTGTATTTGTTTTGGTTCTGGTATTATATAAACCTTATTCTTGGGATTCATTTTGGCTGGGTTCTTTTTTTCTCGTCATTTACTTTTGTCAGTCTTTATGTTTGTTCATGTCTGTTTATATACCTTATAAGTCTTATTTTGGTGGGTCATTTGGACTGGGATTTCTCTTTTTATCTCTTTCTCTCTCTCTTTTCTTTTCTTTTTTCTTTCTTTTTGGTGGTAAATTCTGGTTGGTCCAAAAATTTCCAGGGTACACATTGCTTGGACAGTAGTTGATCTATACAGCTATATATCCCCTCAACCACTTCTCATCAGAATGACTAAGAGGAGAAACATCCAACAAAGGAAAAACCCAAAGACTGCACCCTCTCCCTCAGAACTATTGGATATGGACATAAGCAATGTGTAGGAAAAGGAATTCAGGGTAACAATTATCCAGGCAATGGCTAGGATGGAGAAAAACATTAGTGACAACGTAGAATCTCTAAGGGCAGAACTGAGAACCAATATGGGTGATGTAAAAAATGCTATCAATGAGATCCAGTTTAATCTAAATAGTGTAACAGCTAGCGTAGCTGAGACAGAGGTTAGAATTAGTGATCTAGAGGACAAAGTGATAGAGAGGAAAGATCAGGAGGAAGGCTGGAACAAACTGCTTAGGAACCATGAGAGTAGACTTAGGGAAATAAATGATGCCATGAAACGTTCCAACATCAGAATTATTGGAATCCCTGAGGGAGTGGAGAAAGACAGAAGACTAGAAGACAAAACTGAGCAAATTCTAGATGAAAATTTCCCTAATCTGGGGAATGGAACAAGTGTTCATGTGTTAGAGGCAGAAAGGACACCCCCCAAGATCAACGAGTCTAGAAAAATATCTAGACACATCATTGTGAGATTCGTGAATTATAATTTTAGACAAGAGGTCTTCAGGGCAGCTAGGGGGAAGAGATCCCTTGCGTATAGAGGAAGATCCATCACAATAACATCATACCTGTCCACAGAAACCTGGCAAACCAAAAAGGGCTGGCAAGACATATTCAGGGCACTAAATGAGAAGAACATGCAGCCAAGAATACTTTATCCAGCAAGGCTGATATTCAAAATGGATGGAGAGATAAAGAGCTTACAAGACTGGCAAGGATTAAAAGAGTGTGTGACCACCAAGCTGGCACTACAAGAAATATTAAAAGGGGTTCTATAAAACTAGAAAGAACCCAAGAGTGACATAGAACAGAAACTTACAATCTATTGAAATAAGGATTTCACAGGCAACATAATGTCAATAAAAACTTATCTTTCAATAATCACTCTCAATGTGAATGACGTAAATGCTCCCATAAAATGGCACAGGGTTGAAGACTGGATAAAATGACAGAACCCGTCCATATGCTGTCTACAAGAGACACATTTGGAACCTAAATACATCCAGACTGAAAGTGAAGGGATGGAGAACCATCTTTCATGTCAACAGGCCTCAAAAGAAAGCTGGGATAGCGATTCTCATATCATAAGCTGAAGACTATAGTCAGAAATACAGAAGGACACTACATCATTCTGAAAGGGTCAGTCCTCCAAGAAGATCTAACAATTGTAAATATTTATGTCCCCAATAGAGGAGCAGCCAACTGCATAAGCCAATTATTAATCAAAATAAAGAGTCATATTGATATAAATACATTAATTGTAGGAGATCTTAACATGCCACTCTCAGTAACAGACAGATCATCTAAACAGAAAATCAATAAAGAAACAAGAGCTTTGAATGACACATTGGACCAAATGGACCTCATAGATATATACAGAACATTCCACCCTGAAACAACAGAATACACATTCTTCTCAAGTGCACATGGAACTTTCTCCAGAATAGACCACATACACACAAATCAGGACTCAACCAATACCAAAAGATTGAGATGATCCCTTGCATATTCTCAGACCACAATGCTTTGAAACTGGAACTCAACCACCAGAAAAAGTTTGGAAGGAATTCAAACATTTGGAGGCTAAAGACCAACCTGCTGAAGAATGTTTGGATCAACCAGGAAATCAAAGAAGAGCTTAAACAATTCATGGAAACCAATGAGAATGAAGACACATCGGTCCAAAACCTATGGGACACGGCAAAGGCGATCCTAAGGGGGAAATACATAGCCATCCAAGCCTCACTCAGAAAGTTTGAAAAATCCCGAATACACCAGCTCTCTTTACACCATAAAGAACTGGACAATTAACAACAAATTAAGCCAACCCCATGCACAAGAAGGGAAATAATCAAGATTAGAGCAGAGATCAAGAGTTAGAAACTAGAGATACAGTAGAATGGATCAACGAATCCAGAAGTTGGTTGCTTGAAAGAGTCAATAAGAATGACAAACCGCTGGCCAAACTAATCCAAAAGAAAAGAAAGAGGGCCCAAATCAACAAACTTATGAATGAAAGGGGAGAGATCACGACTAATCCAAAGGAAATAGAAACTTAATCATCAGAAATTATTATCAACAGCTATATGCCAATAAGTTAAGCAACCTAGAACAAATGGATGCATTCCTGGAAAATTATAAACTTCCAAGACTGAAACAGGTAGAAAATTGACCACCTGAATAGATCAATATCTAGTAATGAGATTGAAGCAGTGATCAAAAACCTCCTAAAAAAAAAAAGAGGCCAGGACTCGATGGATTCCCTGTGGAATTCCACCAAATATTCAAAGAAGAAATAATACCTATTTTCCTAAAGCTCTTTCAAAAAATAGAAACGGAAGGAAAACGTCCAGACTCTTTCTATGAAGCCAGCATTACCCTGATGCCCAAACCAGGCAGAGACCTCATCAAAAAGGAGAATTTCAGACCAATATCCCTGATGAATATGGATGCTAAGATTCTCAACAAGATCCTAGTAATAGGATCCAACAGCACATTAAAAGATTATCCACCATGACAAGGTGGGATTTATCCCTGGGATGCAAGGGTGGTTGAACATAAGCAAATCAATCAATCAATGTGATAGAAAAAAACAATAAGAGAAGAGAGAAGAACCACATGGTCCTCTCGATTGATGCATGTGACATAATACAGCATCCGTTCCTGATTAAAACTCTTCAAAGCATAGGGATAGAGGGAACATTCCTCAACTTCATAAAATCCATCTATGAAAAGCCCACAGCAAATATCATTGTCAATGGGAAAATGCTGACAGCCTTCCCTTTGAAATCAGGAAAACGACAAAGATGCCCACTCTCACCATTCTTGTCAACATAGTACTAGAAGTCCTAGCAACAGCAATCAGACAACAAAAAGAAATAAAAGGTATTCAAATTGGCAAAGAAGTCAAACTCTCTCTCTTCGAAGATGACATGTTACTTTATATGGAATACTCAAAAGACTCCACCTCCAAAGTACTGGAACTCATACAGCAATTCAGTAATGTGGGAGGATACAAAATCAATACACAGAAATCAGTTTCTTTCTTATACACTAACAACGAAAATATGGAAAGGGTAATTAGAAAATCGATTCCATTTACTATAGCACCAAAAACCATAAGATACCTGGGAATAAACCTAACCAAAACAGTAAAGGATCTGTACTAGAGGAACTACAGAACACTCATGAAAGACATTGAAGAAGACACAAAAAGTGGAAAAGCATTCCGTTTTCATGGATCAGAAGAATACACATTGTTAAAATGTCTATACTGCCCAGAGCAATCTATACTTTCAATACCATCTCAATCAAAATTACACCAGCATTTTTCAAAGTGCTGGAAAAAACAATCGCAAAATTTGTATGGAACCAAAAAAGACCCCGAATTGCTAAGGAAATTTTGAAAAACAAAAACAAAGCTGGGGCATCACGTTTCCTGATTTCAAACTTTACTACAAATCTGTGATCACCAAGACAGCTTGGTACTGGCAAAAAACAGAGACATAGACCAGTGAAACAGAGTATAGAGCCAGATATGGACCTGCAACTCTGTGGTCAAATAATCTTTGACAAAGCATGAAAAAAAATCCAGTAGAAGGAAGACCATCTCCTCAATAAATGGTGCTTGGAAATTTGGACAGCTATATGTAGAAGAATAAAACTTGAACACTCTCTTACACCATACACAAAGATAAACTCGAAATAAATAAAAGACCTCAACGTGAGGCAGGGATCTATCAAAACCCTAGAGGAGAACATAGGCAGTAAACTTTTCGACATCGGCCACAGCAACTTATTTCAGGACATGTCTCCTAAGGCAAAGGAAAGAAAAGCGAAAATGAAATTTTGGGACTTCATCAAGTTAAAAAGCTTCTGCACAGCAAAGAAAACAGACAACAAAACAAACAGGCAACCCACAGAATGGGAGAAAATATTTGCAAATGACACTACAGAAAAAGGGCTGATATCTAAGATCTATAAAGAACTCCTCAAACTCAACTCTCAAAAAACAGATAATCACGTCAAAAACTGGGCAGAAGATATGAACAGACACTTCTCCAAAGAAGACATACAAATGGCTAACAGACATATGAAAAAATAGTCATCATCATTAGCCATCAGGGAGATTCAAATCAAAACCACACTGAGATATCACCTTACACCAGTCAGAAAGACCAAAATCAACAAGACAGTAAACAACAAATGTTGGAGTGGATGTGGAGAAAGGGGAACCCTCTTCCACTGTTGGTGGGAATGCAAGTTGGTGCAGCCACTTAGGCAAACAGTGTGGAGATTGCTGAAGAAATTAAAAATAGGGCTACCCTATGACCCTGCCATTGCACTAGTGGGTATTTACCCCAAAGATATAGATGTAGTGCAAAGATGGACCGCATGTACCCCAATGTTCATAGCACAATGGCCACAATCGCCAAACTGTGGAAAGAGCCAAGATGCCCTTCAACAGATGAATGGATCACGAAGATATGGTTTATATATACGATGGATTATTATGCCTGCATCAGAAAGGATGAATACTCATCTTTTGTATCAGCATGGACTGTACTGGAAGAGATTATGTTGAGTGAAATAAGTCAGGCAGAGAGAGTCAGTTATCATACGGTTTCACTTATGTGTGGAGCATAAAGAAAAATATGGAGGACATTGGGAGAAGGAAAGGAAGAGTGAATTGGGAGAAAACGGAGGGGGAGACGAAACATGAGAGACTGTGGACTCTGAGGAACAAACTGAGGGTTTTGGAGGGGAGGTGGTGGTGTTGGCTGAGCCTGGTGGTCGGTATTGAGGAGGGCACGTATTGCATAGAATACTGGATGTGGTGCATGAACAATGAATCTTGGAACATCGAAAAATAAAATAAAAATTAAAGAAATTTAAAAAACCTGATAAGCAATTACAACAGCATTTCAAGATGTACACTTAATATAGAAAGATCAAGTGCTTACCCATTAACTAGCATTGAACGAGAAGAGTGTGAAATATACACAATTTATGTTAGCACTGAAAAAGGGGAAATTCTTAGGTAAAAATCAAACATAATATGTTTAAGATCTATGTAAGGAAAATCACACAATTCCGATGAATGAAATCAAAGAAAAAATAAATAATAGGAGGGATATTCTATGTTTTTTGATGAGAAAGTTCATTACTTTCAAGACACTGGATCTTCCCAACTGGATGTGTATATTCAATGCAACCCTTAAATCCCAGCAAGTTATTCTATAAATCCTGAAGAACAGATTCAAAAGTTTATGGAGATAGGGAAAAGATCTAATTTAGCAATATAATATTGCAGGTTAAGTACAAATTTAGAAGATTGACACTTGAACTTGAGTCAGCTACAGTATTCATGATCAATAGAAGACAAATAGAGAAATATAGACCCCAGTGTGTTATACTTTGTGTTTGCTCTGGTTACAACAGATGCTCAGTGTTGCCAAAATATTTGTGTCTACCATGTTCTCCAGGTGAAACCCATGTCTTTCAAAGGGAAAGAGTGTCATTCGCAAATGACAACGTTCCAAGGGAAAGTTTTATGGAGAACAAGGGAAAGATTTACTTCAGAGACTTCAACATCAGAGGAAGGATGAGGCCAGAGCAGGGTATCTTATGGTTTTGAGTGCAATTGTAAATTGTAAATGGGATCAACTCCTTAATTTCTCTTTCTTCTGTCTTGTTCTAGTGTATAGAAATGCAACTGATTTCTATGCTTTGGCTTTATATCCCAACATTTTAATGAATTCCTATATGAGTTCTAGCAGTTTTGGAGTGGCATCTTTTGGGTTTTACACATAAAGGATCATATCATCTGCAAAGAGTGAGAGTTTGACTTCTTCTTTGCTGATTCAGATGCCTTTTATTTCTTTTGGTTGTCTGATTGCTGAGGCTAGGACTTCTAGTACTATGTTGAATAGCAGTGGTGATAGTGGAAAGCCTTGCAGAGTTCCTGACCTTAGGGGAAACACTCTCACTTTTTTCCCAATGAGAATTATATTTGCTGTGGGTTTTTCATAGATGGCTTTTATGATATTGAGGTATGTACCCTCTGTCCCTACCCTGTGAAGAGTTTTGATCAAGAAAAGATGCTGTACGTTGTCAAATGCTTTTTCAGCATCTATTGAGAGTATCATATGGCTCTTGTTCTTTCTTTTATTAATGTACTGTATCATACTGATTGATTTGTAGTTGTCGAACCAACCTTGCAGCCTAGGAATAAATCCCACTTGGGCTTGGTGAGTAATCATTTTAATGTACTGTTGGATTCTATTGGCTAGTATTTTGGTGAGAATTTTTTCACACATATTCATCTGGGATATTCGTCTGTAATTCTCCTTTTTGATGGGGTCTTTGTCTGGTTTTGGGATCAAGGTAATCCTGGCCTCATAAAAGGAGTTTGGAAGCTTTCCTTCCATTTCTATTTTGTGGAACATTTTCAGGGGAATAGGTATTGATTCTTTTTTAAATGTCTGGGAAAATTCCCCTGGGAAGCCGACTGGCCCTGGGCTCTTGTTTGTTGGGACATTTCTTATTACTGGTATAATCTCCTTACTGGTTATGTGTCTGTTCAGGTTTTCTATTTCTTTCTGGTTCAGTTTTGGTAGTTTATATGTCTCTAGGAATGAATTCATTTCTTCCAGATTGTCACATTTACTGGCATATAGTTGCTCATAATATGGTATCATAACTGTTTGCATTTCTTCGGTGTTGGTTGTGATCTCTCCTCTTTCATTCATGATTTTATTTACTTAGGTCCTTTTTCTTTTCTTTTGGATAAATCTGGCCAGGGTATTATCAATCTTATTATTTCTTTCAAAGAACCAGCTCCTAGTTTCATTGATCTACTCTACTGTTCTTTTGGTTTCTATTTCATTGATTTCTGCTGATATTTATTATTTGTCTTCTTCTGCTGGGTTGAGGCTTGATTTGCTGTTCTTTCTCCAGTTCCTTTAGGTGTATCATCAGTTTGTGTATTTGAGACCTTTCTTGTTTCTTGAGAAAGGCTTGTATTGCTATATAATTTCCTCTCAGGACCACCTTTGCTGCATGCCGAAAATTTTAAACAGTTATGTTTTCATTTTCATTTGTTTTCATGAACATTTTTAAATTTTTTTTAATTTCCTGGTTGACCCATTCATTCTTTAGAAGGATGCTCTTTAGCCTCCATGTATTCCAACTTTCCATTTGTGCTTGAGTTCTAATTTCAAAGCATTGTGGTCTGAAAAATAGGCAGGGAATGATCCCAATCTTTTGGTACCAGCTAAGACCTGATTTGTGAACCAGGATGTGATCTATTCTGGAGAATGTTCCATGTGCACTAGAAAAGAATATGTATTCTTTTGGTTTGGGGTGGAATGTTCTGAATTTATCTGGGATGTCCATCTGGTACAGTGTATCATTTAAAGCCTTTATTTCCTTGTTGATCTTTTGCTTTGATGATCTGTCCATTTCAGTGAGTGGGGTGTTCAAGTCCCCTATTATTATTATATTATTGTCAATGCGTTTCTTTGATTTTGTTATTAATTGGCTTATATAATTGGCTGCTCCCATGTTAGGGACATAGATACTTAAAACTGTTAGATCTTCTTGTTGGATAGATCCTTTAAGTATGATATTGTGTTCTTACTCATCTCTTATTGTAGTCTTTGGCTTAAAATCTAATTTATCTAATATAAGGATTGCCACCCCAGCTTTCTTTTGATGTACATTAGCATGGTAAATGGTTTTCCACCCCCTCATTTTAAATCTGATGGTGTCTTTGGATCTAAAATGAGTTTCTTGCAGACAGCATATCGATGGGTCTTGGTTTTTTTTTTTTT
>JAPYYM010000702.1:0-14381 GCA_028534135.1 Potos flavus
TCGGATCACTACATTTGTATCCTTAGGGTAAATACCCAGCAGTGCGATTGCTGGGTCGAAGGGTAACTCTATTTTCAAATTTTTTGAGGAACCTGTTTTCCAGAGCAGCTGTACCAGCTTGCATTCCCACCAACAGTGTAGGAGGATTCCCCTTTCTCCACATCCTCGCCAACATCTGTCGTTTCCTGACTTATTAATTTTAGCCATTCTGACTGGTGTGAGGTGGTATCTCATTGTGGTTTTGATTTGTATTTCTCTGATGCCGAGTGATGTTGAGCACTTTTTCATGTGCCTGTTGGCCATTTGGATGTCCTCTTTGCAGAAATGTCTGTTCATGTCTTCTGCCCATTTCTTGATTGGATTCTTTGTTCTTTGGGTGAATCTTTTTTTAAAAAAGATTTTACTTATTTACTTGAAAGAAGAGAAAGAGCATGAGCAGAGGGAGAGGGAGAAGCAGACTCCCTGTGGAGCATTGAGCCCGATGTGGGGCTCGATCCCAAGACCCTGAGCTCGTGACGTGAGCCAAAAGCAGATGCTTAATCTACTGAGCCACCCAGGCACCCTGGATCTACTGAATTTTGAAGGATTCAGACGAACCACCCTCCCAGATGCCTTTCCCTGTTCACATCCCATAAATAACACACAGTAGTGTTTTCTTCCATATCACATCACAACGTTTCTTCGCAATGATCACGTACCATCAAATCTCTTAAATTTTTTCCATCTAATGAATGTTAAATGGTATCTCATTGTATCTCTCTTTAAATAGCTGTATTGAAGTAGAGTTGAAGGCAATAAACCACATAATCTTAAAGTGTATAGTTTTCTAAGTTTGACTTGTTTATGCACGAACATGATAATGAACATACGCATCACTCCAAAGTTCCCTTGTGCTGCTGTCTGACCCCCCACCATGCCCTCCTCAGCCACCCGGTTCCCATTCTGCAGGGAACTACTGATCTGCTCTCTGATACTATAGACTGGTCTGGTTTTTGTAGAGTTTTATATCAATAAATGGCACAATTATTTTGAGAATCATTCATGATGTAGCATGTATCAGTCACTCCTTTTTGCTAAGCCATACTCTGTTGTATACAGTAATTTGTTTATCCACCTACCTATTTCTAGATACTAAGTTATGTTCAGTTTTTGGCAGTATGAACAAAATTGCTATGAGCATTCATGTACAAATCTTTGTATGGACATACTCTTTCATTTCACTTACATAAATACCTAAGTGAATGGGTGGATCTTACGATAGGCCTATATTTAACTTTTTAAGAAACTACCAAATTCTTTTCTTTTTTTTAATATTTTATTCATTCATTTGACAGAGAGGAGAGAGGTCACAAGTAGGCAGAGAGGCAGGCAGAGGGAGAGGGGGAAGCAGGCTCCCTGCCGAGCAGAGAGCCCGATGCGGGGCTCGATCCCAGGACCCTGAGATCATGACCTGAGCCGAAGGCAGAGGCTTAACCCACTGAGCCACCTAGGCGCCCCTAGAAACTACCAAATTATTTTCTAAAGTAATTGTATATTTTACATTTCCATCAGCAGTGTATGAGAATTCCAGTTCCCCCACATCCTCAGCAATACTTGGTACTATCAGCCTTAAATTTCAGCCATTATAATAAGTGCTTAGTGGTATTTCTTGGTTTGAGTTTTTGTTTAATTAATGACGAATGATTGAGCAAAATTTCATGTGCTTATTTGCTATCAGTATATCTTCTTTGGTAAAATGTGTTCAAGTCTTCTGTGCATTTTTTACTTAGTTGTTTTCTTACTATTGAATTTTGAGAGTTGCATTTTATAGAACATTTTGCAGAACTGGATATCAGTCTTTTATCTGAGAGTTGCATTTTATAGAACATTTTGGAGAACTGGATATCAGTCTTTTATCACATATTTGCTTTGCTAATATGTTCTTTCATTCCAGGCTTGTATTTAATCATTCTAGTGTCTTACAAAGAACAGAATATGAATAGTCCCATCTCTTAAAATTTTAACATTACTTTTTATCGTATTTGCTCCCAGGTTTTGTTCTAGATAGAGGTACATGTAAAGATCGCTTTTGACAGATGTAGTGTGCCAATCTGGGACTTTCTGCCTCTTAGCTCCGAATTCAGCCTTTCTTGATTGCTGTGAAAATGTATGTGAGTGCTCTATAACATTTTTCTTTGTCCACCGGACTGGTACTGAGCTCTGTCGGTAGAGTGCAGGAGGAAAGGGTTTTGCCCCCTCGTTCAGGTGTGGCCCGGCAGTCCAGTGGACTTCCCCAGGGCCCAGCTCCCACACGACCTGCAGCTTCTCCTGTGCTCTGCAGGCAGTGCCCGTACTGGGGGTCTGGCACTAGCGGCGCCCAACAGCAGCTCCCCCCAGAACCCTTGGGTAGTTTTGTAGCTCAGTCCTTCCCTCCAAACAGCTTTCTGCAGCACCCTCTAGGGCAGATTTCCAATGAATATGACCAGGAGGACAACATTAGGGCAACTCTTCTGCTGTCCAGTACACCACAGCCAGCTGTGTCTTCTCATAAAAATCTGGACCTCAGCGCTATGGGCGTATGGGTGAGGAGCATGGGAGGGAGTCGTCCCAGCTCTCAGTGTCGTGGCTGCTTCTTATATTCGGTATTTCTATATTCTTCAGAGTTCTCTTCTTACTAGCCAGTGCCTTATTATTCCAATCCCCTGTTATAGTTATTAATTCCTTACATTTAACTTTCCTTGTTAAATTACTGTATGGCTTCTTTCTTTTTATTGGACCCAAGTGGAAATAGGTACCAGCAAATGTCCCTTTCAACAAGTATCTTAAATTTATATTTTTCTGATAATGTATAATTAATGTTGCTGCTTTGACATCTGGATGTCTGGTAGGGATTTCTGTGTTCTGTGTTGTATTTCCCATCCCATAAGAGCCAAAGGGGATGGTTCTGATCAGGAAGAGATGATACAGAGAAGTGACGGTGCTCTTGGGGACTCACACTCCCAACTCCTCTGAGCTGTATGTCACTGTGACTAATGGTTATGTCCAATGGGCAAAGGGACACAGCTTCCACTTCAATGTACAACCTAGGGTGTGGGACTTGTGACTTCCCTGGTGTGACCACCAAGCACACCCCTCTTGTCAACTGCTATTAATTACTCTTGGGCTCTGACTGAAGCTGCACACCTGACTCATGGAGGCTGTGTGACCTGATATCCCCATCACAGGGTGGGTAAACTTGGACTCAATGACTAACAAGGTGGGAAGGACCCAACAAGTCTCACTTGAAAAATGGCATCCGGCCAGGCTGATCCAAGCAGCACCTTGGCTTTATGGGAAAAGGTGGCTTCTAGTCCCCCGAGGGAAATGTTATCCCCTACTTCACCACTGAAACAAGCCTTCTGGCTCCATGGGCACAAAGGGGCACAACTGGGGAATAAGAAACATATAATCGTTCAATTCACTCAATGAGCAGAATATATGAGGGAGACAGAGAAAAAGGCTTAAGTCATTGGACATCACTGGAAGTACCAGGGCCCCAATTACTTCATCTGAAAATTGGCAATTAAAAGGAAAGAACTAAGCACTCACCTTGCCTTTCAGGATAATCACATAGCCCTACTTGAAGAGAGAAAGTTCTTACTTACAGAAATTCCAGCTAATAATTGTGAGGAATGATAAAATCAGAAAATCATCATCACATTGTCACCCTTAGTGAAATAATTGAGTCATGCAACAATCATCAAAGAATAATATCACTTGATCAATGGTTGGTGGAAAGCTATAATGGAGAGATCAGGCTGTCACCACCCGAACCCTTTGATCAATCTTAGCATCACTAAAAATAGAAACCAGGTGCTTCCTGAGTAATTCAATATGAAAAACACAGCACCAACTGTAATACATTCTTGCAAAAAAAAAAAAAAAAAGTTAAAGCTGATTTAGTCAATTCTCCTGGGTGAGCAGGAGGAAATAAAGGGGATGGAGAAGAAAGTAAAGTAAAATCACAAGGCAGCAAAGAAACAAATCAGAATGTGGGACATTCCGTGGGACAACTGATCTAACTTACTGAACAAGCTGTGGCAGGAGAAAGGGCAGAGAGGGGGAACTCCATCTGATTAAAAGAGACTAAGAAAGCACAACAACCAAGTATAATGAGTGGACCTTGATTCCATCCTAATTTGAATAAACAATCTGTACAAATATTTTTGAGACAACTGGAAGAATCTGATCATGGTGTGATTATAAAATGATTCTGAAGAATTATTGCTAATTTTATTAAGTGTGATAATAATATTGGGGTTAAAGATAAAGTTCTTATATGTTAGAGACTGAAATATGTGGGAGGGAAACGACATGTTGCCTAGGATTTTCTTGAAAATAACAAAGAAAAAGGAAAATGGAAATAACATGAAACAAAAGTGGGACATCTCAGTGACTGCTGAACCTGGGTTTACGGTATGTAGGGATTCATTGTACTCTTCTCTGTAATTTCGTGCATATTTTATGATAAAATGATTCAAAGCCTTTTTAGACACTAGATTAAATAACATAACAAAATGGAAATTAGAAACCATGAAAATGAAAAAAAAAAAAAGAAACCATAAAAATGAACAGCAAGGGAATCAAATGTCAAAAATTGGGGGGATGTGGAAAAATATTCAAAGGCAACCTTGTAGCCTTAAATGTTACAATTATGGAAAAAAAAAAAGCAAAGAGGAGAAAAATAAATAAGCATTTAAATGAAAAACTTAGGAAAAGGCATTCTTCTGCAGCTGGCCAAGACAGAGTAACAAGGAGCTGGATTTGCCCTTCTGCCTAAAACAACAAGAGTGGCTCCCAAAATATTGAGCATCAGGCCACACAAAAAAAGTAATCCCAGAGAGACAGCAACCAAAGACATGAGCACTATGATTAACCCAGCTCGCTTCCTGCGTCAGACTTCTAGGCTGTAGGGAAGGGAGAAGGACCCAGGAGGAACACTACCCCTCCCCCCCGCACCCCACCATCCAGTCTCCATGAGTTGAAGAGACAGGTGTCATTGTTGCAGACAAGGCAGCCAAAGCTCAAAGAACAGAGAGCCAAGAGAGAAGAGAGAGCTGCATGGAGCTGGCAGGGGACAAATGAAGGATCCACATCTGTTCTCACAGAGCAGGCAAAAATGGCTGAATTTGGAGCCAAGAGGCAGAAAGTCCATGATCCGCACAATGGATCTGTTGAAAGGGATCTTTTCCTGTATCTCTACCTTGAAAAGTACACAGGAACAAATATGATAAAAGGCTAAGTTAACATTCTAAGTGGTGGGACTTTAGGTGTTTGTGATATCAGCCTTGTAACTTTCCATATATTTCAAGTTAAGCAAAGAAGTCTTGGTGAAAAAAGGGGATTGATATATTATTTAAACTTGAGAAAAGTTGAGCTGGTAGTTCAATCCCCCTACCTCTAAAGAAAGTGATCCACCTCAACTTTTTACACTTGTGTGATCTGAAATGTGTTGAAGAAATAAGAAAGTTGTTCCCAGTGCTCACTCATACATTCATTTACTCATCAAACATGTAATGAGTATCTTCTCAATGCCAATAATCAGGCCAACTACAGGTTCTCTACCCTCAAGTTCCTCACAGTCCAGTGGGCAAGACACAAACCTCAGACGGTTAAACTGGACCATAACCGAAGAGAATGTATGTGGGGTATTTACCGGGAAGGGGTTCTAGAAGTCTTCCTGGTTAGGATTTCTGAGTTTTGCTGAAGGAGAGAGGTAAAGAGAGGCAGGAATGATTTTTCAGAGACAACAACTGTTTGAAAAAATAAAAAGCCCAGTTCAATTTCACCTGTAAAATAATTAAACCAAGAGAATGGAAAAAGTGAGACCCTATATAAGAAATGTCTGTAAGAAAGAGCTATCTTCTAAATAAAATAATAATTTTGATGGAGTTAAGGCATTTATAAACAATCTGTAATCCTACGGTTCTCACTGTGCCCACAGAGTTTTAAAAAAGGTTGTATTGGGGGCACAGTTAATTTTCTAGCTATCTGCGATGCTGAAGGTTTTAAGTGGTTGAGATAACTCAGCATGCATTTCAGACTGGAATCAACATATTCTGGGACAGGTGACACAGATATTGTTCATGAAATGTACATTTTAGCACATTCATCTTTCCCTAAGTAAAAGTAGTATGGCCCTTGCATGTTCTCTCCTGTTTATCCTGGGTTTTTCGAAGAGATACTGCAACGTAAGATTGCTGTTTTCCATGTATGTGTAACTGAGTATTTCTGATCTCATTGTCTATGTGTTAAGGCATGCTGCGATCCTCTCCTTTGGGAGAAGTCACTGTGTTGTTCCAATACCTGAAGTGATTCACACGTCTGGAATGACAAGATGATGCCATATTGGTGCCACTGATAATGCCATCGTTATTGCTGTGCTGGGCAGACAACCAAGCCGGTAACTAAATCAGCTAATCTTTGACACATGTGTAAAGCACTTAAGCTACCCTGCAATTCAGGGTTTCAACTTGCACTGACCTGACGATTGAATTCTGATTTCCACTCAGGGTTTTCTATTAACATTGTGAGAAGCGATTATAAAAGATTGACTCGTTAAATGTTTTCTCACAAAACTAACGTGGAACCCACCCTAGTGATCACAATTAAAGTCTCTTAACTCATGTTAAATCTGGAGTATTTCTGTTGCCATTTACTTTTATTAATTAGTAATTTTGGGGGTAGTTTTAGGTTCATGGCAAAATTGAGTGGCAAGTACATGGAGTTCCCATATCCTCCCTGTTCCCACAGGTGCGTTGACCCCCCTACTGTCACCATCCCCACAGAGGGGTACGTCTGTTACAATGGATGAGCCTACATCCACCCATCACTACCACCCAAAGTCCACAGTTTACATGCTTGGTGTTGCACATCCTATGGGTTCCAACAAACATATCATGACATGTACCCATCGCTGTAGTATCGTACAGAATAGTCTCGCTGTCCTAAAAATCCTCTGCCTTCAGCCTTTTCCTCCAACCCCTGCAGTGTTTTTTTTTTTTGTTTTTTTTTTGTTTTTTTTTTTTTACTGTCTCTGTAGTTTTGCCTTTTCCAGAATGTCATGTAGTGGGAATCATATGGTAAGTAGCCTTTCAGACTGGCTTCTTTTACTTAGTAATATACATTTAAGGTTCCTCCATGGCTTTTTATGGCTTTGTTGACAGTTCATTTCTCTTTACTGCTGAATAATATTCCATCGTCTGGATGTTTGTCCATTCACCTACTGAAGGACATCTA
This sequence comes from Potos flavus, assembly GCA_028534135.1. Taxonomy (NCBI): domain Eukaryota; kingdom Metazoa; phylum Chordata; class Mammalia; order Carnivora; family Procyonidae; genus Potos; species Potos flavus. The sequence goes on from JAPYYM010000702.1 coordinate 7,258, forward strand.
GGCTGCTTCCAAGATTCAGCAATAACGAGTTTATGAGTAAAATTTCTATATGTATTTGCAGGTTTTGTGTGGACGTGTGTTCAACACCTTTGGGTGAATACCGAGGAGCACTGACAGCTGGATAGCATGGGAAGAATACGTTTTGTAAGAAACGCCACACTGTCTTCCAAAGCGGCTGGACCATTTTGCATTCCCAGGGTTCCTGTTGTTCCACAGTCTGTCCGGCATGTGGATTTTGGCCATTCTCATCGATGTGTGGTGATATCTCATGTGTAGTGGTTCTAGTGATCATTTCCCTGATGACACTCGGTGTGGAGCATCTTGTCATATGCTTATTTGCCATCTATGTATCTTCTTTGGTGAAGTGACTGTTTAAGCTCTTTGGCTCATTTTTAATCAGGTTGTTGTTGAGTTTTAAGAGTTTTTTAAATATTTTGGATAACAGTTCTTTATCAGATATGTCTTTTCCAAGTATTTACTTCAGTCTATGGCCTGTCTTATTTTTTGACATATATTTGTCTTTTGCAGCATAGACATTTTTAATTTGAGTGAACTCCAGCTTATTAGTTATTTCCTTCATGTTTGAAATTTGTTTTTATTTGACTAATTATTTTCTTTTTTACTCTAATAAAGATTACTGTCCTGTAAGCATCCTGTTGGGCTTACAGAGATGACTAATTGAAAATTTCCTCCTCTTCTTTCCCCTCGTATCAATGCTGATGTCTTTTCTGTAGCTCCCACAAAATTGTTCTTAGCATTAAATGAGATGTTTATGAATAGATTTTGAAAACTGAAAGCAGCTGTACACATCAGGTGGCATGAGCAGTCTCTCAAAAATGCATAAACACTCTGACACGCAGGTACATGCGTGCACACACAAGCACACACACACACATTTTTCCTTTCATGGCTGCAATTAAAAAGAGACTGACTTCTAGGGGGAGGGGTCCAAGATGGCGGCAGAGTAGCAGACCTAAATTTCGTCTGGTCCCAGGAATTTAGCTAGATAGTTATCAAACCATTCTGAACACCTACAAACTCAACAGGAGATAGAAGCAAAGAATAGCACCAATTCTATGAACGGAAAAACGACCACTTTCTGAAGGTAGGACATGCGGAGAAGTGAATCCAAGGTGATATATGGGAAGATGGGTGGGGGGAGGGTCCGGCTCCCAGCAAGTGATAGAGCAGCAGAACACAAAAACAGAACTTTTAGAAGTTGGCTCCATGGAGGGACGTTGGTCAGTGGCTAAGCGAGGGGTGGAATCCTCACTGGGTCAGTGTGGTCTCAGGACCCTCGGGGGTTACAGAAAGACTGGGAGTGCCTGAGTGTGGCAGAGTTCCCAAGTATTGGAGCGGAGAAGCAGGCTGCAAAGACAGAGCTGAGGAGCAGGCTCTCAGCTCGAGGTTGCCATAAACTGTGAGCCGGGGCACAGTTGGGCCACTACTCTTTGAGCAGGGATGCCACAAGTAGCAGATCTGGGGAGACGCCCCCTTCCTCCACCAGGAGGAGCAGCACAGGAGCACACCACAGGAATCTGCTGGGTTTGGAGACTCTAAATGGGGCCATGTGCCAAAGAAAGAAACGCTAGGTCACAGGCCAGGAGAGCAGGGAGTGCGGCTGGAGACATGGGAGACAGGAGTGATTGATTGCTTTTCTCTGAGAGCTCACTGAAGAAGGGAGCCCCCAAGTTCTTGGCTCCTCTGGGGCCAGAAATTGGGAGGCCACCATTTTCATTCCTGCCCTCCAAAGCTGTACGCAAAGCCTTCAGGGAACAAAAGCTACTGAGAGCAAACCCAAACAGATTACTTAGCCTGGACCCTGGCAAGGGTGGTGCAATTCCGTCTTGGGCAAAGACACTTGAGAATCACTGCAACAGGCCCCTCCCCCAGAAGATCAGCAAGAACATCCAGCCAAGGCGAAGTTTACTGATCAATGAGAACTGCAAAACTCCAGTGCTAGGGGAATACAGCACATGGAATTCATGGCTTTTCCCCCATGATTGTTTAGTCTTTCAAAGTTAATTTTTAAATTTTCTTTATTTTTTTCTTTGAATTTTTCTTCTTTCCTATCTTAATCAACATCTTATCAATTCCTTTTTAAAAATCTTTTTAAATTTTCATTTTTAAGTCATATTCCATCCCTTCATTGTATTTAACCTTATTTTTGTATATATATGTTTTTCTTTCTTCAAAATTTTGGGAGATAATTTCTTCTAACACATCAAAACATACCCAAAGTCTAGTGTATGGCTCTGTTCTATTCACCAGCCTGATTATATTCTTTTTTTTTTTTCTTTTCCCCCTGGTTTCAGGTCTCTTCTGATTTGTTTAATGTATATTTCTCAGGGGTTATTGTTACCATTTCAACATTTTGTTCTCCCATTCATCTATTCTTCCCTGGACAAAATGACAAAACTTAAAAACTCACTTGAAAAAAAAGAACAACAGGCAGTACCGACCACCAGGGACCTAATCAATATGCACATTAATAAGATGTCAAAACTAGAGTTCAGAATAATGATTATAAGATACTAGCTGGGCTTGAGAAAAAGGATGGAAGATACTAGAGAATCCCTTTCTGGAGAAATGAAAGAACTAAAATTTAACCAAGCTGAAATAAAAAAAGCTATTAATGAGGTGCAATAAAAAATGGAGGCTCTTACTGCTAGGATAAAGGAGGCAGAAGAGAGGATTAGTCATACGGAAGACCAAATGATAGAGAATAAAGAAGCTGAGCAGAAGAGAGACAAACAACTACTGGATCATGAAGGGAGAATTCGAGAGATAAATGATACCATAAAGCAAAACAATATTAGAATAATTGGGATCCAGAAAAAGGAGAAAGAGAGATAGGGGCAGAAGGTATACTGGAGCAAACTATAGTGGAGAACTTCCCTTATTTGGGGAAGGAAACAGGCACAAAATCCAGGAGGCACAGAGAACCCCCCCTCAAAATCAATAAAAATAGGTCCACACCCTGTCATCTAATAGTAAAACATACAAATCTCAAAGACAAAGAGAAAATCCTAAATGCAGCTTGGGACAAGAGGTCTGAACCTACAATGGTAGAAACAGATTGGCAGCAGACCTATCCACAGACCTGGCAGGCCAGAAAGGACTGAAATGATATATTCAGGGTACTAAATGAGAAAAATATGCAGCCAAGAATACTTTATCCAGCTAGGCTGTCATTGAAAATAGAAGGAGAAATAAAAAGCTTCCATGACAAACAGAAACAAAAAAAATTTGCAATCACCAAACCAGCCCTACAAAAAATATGGAAAAGGGTCCTCTAAGCAAAGAGAGAGCCTAAAAGTAACATAGACCAGAAAGGAACAGAGACAATATACAGTAACAGTCATCTTACAGGCAATACAAAGGCACTGAATTCATATCTTTCAATAGTTACCCTGAATGTAAATGGGCTAAATGTAAATGGGCTAAATGCCCCAATCAAAAGACACAAGGTATCAGATTGGATAAAAAAAGCAAGACCCGTTGATACGCTGTCTGCAAGAGACTCATTTTAGACCCAAAGGCACCTCCAGATTTAACGTTAGGGGGTGGAAACCATTTATCATGCTAATGGACATCAAAAGAAAGGTGGGGTGGCAATCCTTATATCAGACAAATTAGATTTTAAACCAAAGACTATAAGAGATGAGGAAGGACACTATATCATACTTAAAGGGTCTATCCAACAAAAAGATCTAACAATTTTAAATATCTATGCCCCTAACATGGGAGCAGTCAATTATACAAACCAATTAATAACAAAACCAAAGAAATACATCAACAATAATACAATAATAGTAGGGGACTTTAACACCCCCTCACTGAAATGGACAGATCATCTAAGCAAAAGATCAACAAGGAAATAAAGGCCTTAAATGACACACTAGACCAGATGGACATCACAGATATATTTAGAACATTCCATCCCAAAACAACAGAATACACATTCTTTTCTAGTGCACATGGAACATTCTCCAGAACAGATCACATCCTGGGTCACAAATCAGGTCTCAACCGGTACCAAAAGATTGGGATCATTCCCTGAATATTTTCAGAGCACAATGCTCTGAAACTAGAACTCAGTCACAAGAGGAAAGTTGGAAAGAACTCAAATACATAGAGGCTAAAGAGCATCCTACTAAAGAATGAATGGGTCAACCAGGAAATTAAAGAAGAATTTACAAAATTCATGGAAACAAATGAAAATGAAAACACAACTGATCAAAATCTTCGGGATGCAGCAAAGGTAGTCCTAAGAGGGAAGTATATAGCGATACGAGCGTTTCTCAAGAAACAAGAAAGGTCTCAAATACACAACCTAACCCTACACCCAAAGGAGCTGGAGAAAGAACACCAAAGAAAGCCTAAACCCAGCAGGAGTAGAGAAATAATAAAGATCAGAGCAGAAATCAATGAAATAGAAACTAGATCAATGAAACTAGGAGTTGGTTCTTTGAAAGAACTAGTAAGATTGATAAACCCTTGGCCAGACTTACCAAAAAGAAAAGAGAGAGGACCCAAATTAATAAAATCATGAATGAAAGAGGAGAGATCACAACCAACACCAAAGAAATACAAACAATTATGAGAACATATTATGAGCAACTATACGCCAACATATTAGACAATCTGGAAGAAATAGATGCATTCCTAAAGAGTATAGACTACCAAAACTGAACCAGAAAGAAATAGAAAACCTGAACAGACCCATAAGCAGCAAGGACATTTAAGCAGTAATCAAAAATCTCCCAAAAACAAGAACCAAGGGCCAGATGGCTTCCCAGGGGAATTCTACCAAACATTTAAAGAATTAATACCTATTCTTCTGAAACTATTCCAAAAATAAAAATGGAAGGAGAACTTCCAAACTCATTTTATGAGGCCACCATTACCTTGATTCCAAAACCAGACAATGACCCCCACCAAAAAGAGTCAATTACAGATCAATATCCCTGATGAACATGGATGCAAAAATTCTCTCCAAAATACTAGCCAATAGGATCCAACAGTACATTAAAAGGATTATTCATCATGACCAAGTGGGATTTATTCCTGGGCTGCAAGGTTGGTTCGACATCCGTGAATCAATCAATGTGATACACTACATTAATAAAAGAATGGACAAGAACTATATGATACTCTCAATAGATGCAGAAAAAGCATTTTACAAAGTATAGCATCCTTTCTTGATTAAAACTCTTCACAGTGTAGGGAATAGAGGGTTCATACCTCAATATCATAAACGCCACCTATGAAAAACCCACAGTGAATATCATTCTCAATGAGGAAAAACTGAGAGGGGAAACTCAGGTCAGGAGCACGGCAGGGATGTCCACTATCTCCACTGCTGTTCAACATAGTACTAGAAGTCCTAGCCCCAGCAATCAGACAACGAAATAAATAAAAGGCATCCGAATTGGCAAAGAAGAAGACTCTCATTCTTTGCAGATGATATGATACTTTATGTGGAAAACCCAAAAGACTCCACCCCAAAACTGCTAGAACTCATAAAGGAACTCAGTAAAGTGGCAGGATATAAAATCAATGCACAGAAATTGGTTGCATTTCTATACACATTACCAATTATGGGTTTTAAGGATAAAGAAACTTTATCAAAGTATCACTAGTTAAAATAAATTTAAATTAACCATGACAATAGAAAAAACTTCATTTATGGTTTATCTTTCCTACAGAAATAGGATAATATATTGTTTCCATATAAAGTAATGAAAAAATAGGGAGCCAGAATTTTAGGAAATAATACTTTTAAAGCATTGCAGAAAGTTAATTGATATAACATTTAAAATACTATTATATAATAATTGTTATATTGTTATAATAATAATGAGATACAGTTATAATTATTTAGTAGTATATTATCATTATTTTAAAAATACTTTGTTATTTTGCATCTTTTAAAATTTTATTTTTGATTGTTTCTCATCTTAAATAAATATTACTTTTGTATCCAATTCTGTATTTGTAATTTTAATTTTTTTCTTTAAAGAGGATACTCCCTGCAGGTTTGTATAAATTTTACGCTTCCCAAACTTGGATTTACTTTGGCCCCAGATCTCATGTCCTATCAAGCAAGGACATATCTTTTGTCCCCCAAGTGCATCAAAACCCCAAAGACTCTGGATTCCAGAGCCTACACCCAAATCTAATACATCCCAGGCTTGTGGTGGCATGAACTCATTCACTCACTAATGTGGCTCTAATTCTCTTCTCTTATGGTAGCTAGGACCTTCCTTCCTTTCAAGGCTGGACAAGCATTTTTTTTGTTTGTCAATTTATTTTTTAAGTTTCTTTTTAAATTTAAATTCAATTAATTAACATATAATTTATTATTAGTTTCAGAGATAGAGGTCAGTGATTAATCAGTCTTATATAATATCCAATGCTCATTACATCACACGCCCTCCTTAATGTCCATCGCCCCATCCCCTCTTACCCCATCCCCCCACTTCCCTCCCCTCCAGGAACTCTCAGTTTATTTCCCATGCTTCAGAGTCTCTTATGGTTTGTCTCCCTCTCTGATTTTGTCTTGTTTTCTTTTTTCCTCTCTTCCCCTATGACCCTGTTTTGTTTCTTAAATTCCAGATATGAGTGAGATCATATGATAATCGTCTCTCTGACTTATTTCGCTTAGCCTAATACCCTCTATTTCCATCCATGTCGTTGCAAATGGCAAGAGTTCATTTTTTTTGATGGCTGAGTAGCATTCCATTGTATGGATTATACCACATCTTCCTTATCCATTCATCTGTTGATGGACATCTGGCCTCTTTCCATAGTTCGGCTATTGTAGACACTACTGCTATAAATATTGGGGTGCAGGCACCCCTTCGGGTCACTACGTTTGTATCTTTGGGGTAAATACCCAGTAGTGCAATTGCTGGGTCATAGGGTAGCTCTATTTTCAACTTTTTGAGGAACCTCCATACCATTTTCCAGAGTGGCTGCACCAGCTTGCATTCCCACTCACAGTATAAGAGGTTTCCCCTTTCTCTACATCCTCGCCAACACCTGTCCATTCCTGACTTTTTTTTTCCCAAATACTTTTATTTTTTCAGTGTTACAAGATTCATTGTTCATGTACCACA
>JAPYYM010000703.1:0-14377 GCA_028534135.1 Potos flavus
TCTGAGGGGACGTTGTTCCTTTGTCTTTTGTAGCTTCTGACGATCGCCTGTCTTCTGGGCCTGCGCCCTTCCTGCATCTCGAAGGCATCACTGTTTCATTGTATCGCCTCGTCCTCTTGCGTCCAACCTTCCTGGCCTCCATCTTCTAGGGACCCTTGTGATTACATTTCGGGCCCCCACAGAGAATCCAGGATAATCTCCCCATCTCGGGGTCCTTAACTTGGTCACGTCCGCAAAGTCCCTTTGACCACATACGGGAACCGATTTGCAAGTCCTGGGGTCCGGATGTAGATCTCCCTGGGACTGTGATTCCTCCACAAAGGCCACTTCTAGGAGGGCCGAAAAGCTCTGTGCCCTGGAGTCCTCACAGCTTCTCCCCCCAGTGGGACAGCCCGCGCCGGTGGAAAGGCACCGAGATGAGCGAATTGGTGTTCATCTAAGGCTGCAGTCACCGTGGCGGTTGCGAGTGGGAGCAGAGTTAATATCCTCTCCTCGGACCGGCACTCAGACACCATACCTTTAATTTTACCCTAGGGAAGTCACTGCGGGGCAGCGATTTTAAGAGGAATAACATTTTCCTGATTCCTACCGTGAGCCGTATTACTTACAGAACACCATGCCCTCGCTCCCTGCCCTCCGGCCCCTCCAGCCCGAACCCCAAGCATGTGCCTGCCTCAGGGCCTTGGCACTAGCCATTCCCCGGACCTGGAGTGTGCTCCCCGCAAAGAGCCGCACCACCCACCCTCACACCCTTTATGTCTCTGCCCAAATGGCACCATTTCACAGGGACCCCCCCCGATGCCCTCATTTAAAAGTGAACCACCACCACCCTCCCCCCGCCAAGAACTCCCCAGCCTCCTTCTGGCTTCACTGGACCCATGACATACCTCACCATCTGACGTTCTGGTCACTTCTTTCTTTCCATACTTTTGCTCTGTCCCAACAATACTCTGTGAGGACAGGGAATTTTCTCTCTCCCATTCCCTGATATATCCCCAGTGTCTAGAATAATGCCTACCCCTTCGTAGGTTCCTGACATATATTTGTTGAATAAGTGGGGGGAAAAGCGTATAGAGAAAATAAATATCCCAGCTGAGGTTGACCTGAGGCTGTCCCCCATCACAGGGGAAGCTGGCCAGCACATTTGAACAACCACACTGGGGAGAGCCAGGTGCACACCCCAAATCCAAGTTCAGACTAAAGCAGCAGAGGGGAGCAGAAGGCATGTGCTAAATCCGAAATCACAAATCTCACTCCCTTGCTCCTTATCTTCGGCTACATTACTTAACCTCTCTGGGCTCCAACATCGCCCTCTGTGAAATGCGCATGAGGTAGCCTGCCCTTCCTCAGCGCAGTAACCCATGGGAGGCTCCAGTGAGGCCAACTCTGTCATGCACCTGTCACAGAGGAAGCTTGCCCTCCGTCTATCCTCTCCTCCTGCCTGCTCCCAGACAGTCAAACTGGAAACCAGGCATCGGACGTCCCAACAGTCCGGTCTTGCTGGATGTCTTGTCTCATATTTGCAGCCAGAGGACCTATCAATGGGCACGGACCCCAAGCCGCTCGCTTGCATCCGGAATGGTGAGTCTGTTCCACGGGCGAAGCTTTTTCCATGTCGGCCATCGATTCCGAGCCACGTGTCTGCTCCGTAGGTCTGGCAGTTAGTAGAAACTTCCTTCCGCAGTGTGGCCGTAAATAGGTGCTCCGTCTCAGTTCTGGCGTGACGCCGGCGCTTCCTCTTTTTCTGCGTCACCACTGCATTACGGGGGGTGTCTGCAGAGGCCGAGCCTCGAGTTATGACCCAATCCCTGTGCAAACCCCAACCCGTCCTCCCTTCTGTAGGCCTAGAAAACACGGTACACTCCTTCTCGCTGTCCTCGTGCCCCCCCCACATCAAGTGTGGGGGAACAGCATGAGTCAGATGGATCCATCACAGCCTGATACCCCCTGTTGCTTCTCAGGACCTCCAGCCACCTCCCATTCCTGGGCCCTGCCTGCTCCTCTTGTCCAGCATCCAGATGCATCTGCCCCTTTGCTCGCGGTGGGGAGGGGTCTTACAATGCCTTACGTTCCAGTCTCCCTGTTCAGGTCTCCGTGTGGGAAAATCTTGGAGCCCGGAAGGACTCTGGAAGTCTCCCAGGTTACACAGGTGTCTCCTGTAATTCACCTCTGGACGCCGTTGGCGGGCTGATGGCAAGACGCACCCTAATAAGGGCTGCTTATTAGACCAGGAAAGCTGTGTTGTCCGTGGTTTGGGGCCGAGCATCGAAGGGAAGGCACAGGCATGAAACTCTGCAGCTCTAATGACCGTGTGTGTCCTTGCCACATTGGTGCTCGGTGCACACTTAGACGATGGCTCTGTTTTTATGCTGCACCGGGATAGATGGATGAGAGCACTCGATCATGTGGGTAGAACTCTGGCTGCCTGAGATCCTGTCCAGATGTCCCAGATGACAGGGGTTGCTCCCATGGCAAACTGTACACAATTCCACCCCATGTCTGAGAGGCTCTACCCCACTGATTCACGCAGCTGTCTCTTGGTAAGATGATGCCTTTTGCAGATGGGTAGGGAAGAGAATAGGAGCGGACAATGTTCCAGAGATTATTCAGCCCATTCTTCTCTCCAGAGGAGCAGGAACTACATCATCCGATTAATCTCACACCTTCTGTGATGAGTGAGTTTGGATCCACGTAAAATGTGGTCAGGGAAGCTGGGGGCCCCCAGCCTTCCCATCTCCTTCCAGAGCAGAGTGCTCTGCAGAGAGCAGAGTCAGGTATGACACCTTATCAAGAATTCAGGACTCCACTGAAGACTCGAGCACCCCTGAGGTTCGTCTCCCAGTAGGAAAATACATTCAGTTACTCGGCCTCGTGCACCTTGCAATAAGAGAGAAACTGGACGTGGGAAGTCCCATCACCCAGGGGCTCTTCCTGGTCTTCTGTCGGATTTGGGGTTTAGGGACCTTGAGTGGGGAGGGAAGGCATTGCTTGGAACAAATGGAGGATTCACGCTTATTCATGCAGCAGACATCTGTCCTGCATTGGGCAGGAGCCAGGCTCTGTGGCGGGACAAACTATAGACACCGTGTAAGACACGGGGCGTGCCTCTGCCTCCATCCATGGGCAGAAGCCCACGGACAGGCAAAGAGCTCCCATGGGAAGAGCAGGGATAAGGAGTTCTGGGAAGCCGGAGGCACCAATGTGTCCCACCAACTCCTCTGTCTATGCAGCTGTTTAGAGACTATAATTCCCAGCGTTCAGTGATGTGGAGAGCAGACCGCAAAGGACTGGCATGTTCTATCACCGTGGTAGACAGCCACATGGGGGCAGCAAGCCCTGGGTCTCCCTCCTGTACTAGATCTTCATATATCTTCGTGCAAACTCACGTGAGCATGGCAATCCCCTGGAGCCTTGTTGCTAGATTGCGAGGTCCCGCCTCCAGGATCTCTGATTCAGTAAGCCAGGGGAGGAGGGTGCTGGGGGATTGCGTTTCTGACCAGTTCCCAGGTGCTGCTGGTGCTGCTGGTCCAGGAAACAAACTTTAGAACCTCTGGGTTAGACTAAAGGAGGGTGTGCAACAATCTTACCTTGAAAGAACCACGCTTCCTGAGCGAGAGAGAATTAGCATCCGCAGAGCGGCACCTGAGGAATGACCCCAGGAACTGCAGATGGAGCTCGGGGGTGCCCACAGCCCCCTGAGGGCCAAGACATCCCACCTAGTCTCTTCTTCTGCAAGTCCTGCATGTTCCCATTCACTTATAGGTACACAGAAACAACAGCAACTGCAACATCAGATTAATTACAATGTAGCATGCCTAAGGGAAAGCATACAGAGGAGGAACATGCCTCCGAAAAGTGCATCAGGGGAGAATGGTAGAAGATGCCTGTTTGATGTTCTTTAATATTTTAATCTTTGAAACCAATGCAAGACATTTTGGATCATTTTTTTTTTAAAAAGCAACAATAACAGTCTGGGCACAAAGGGAATGGACTAAAAGAATGAGAGTGGAAGGAATCAAACAACACTGCAGGATTAAAACCTACCCCGGAGAGAAGTTAAGAGCAGAATTAACAACGGGAAAAAAAATCAGGGATGTGGAATACCAAGGAAAGAGATGAAAATGATCAGAGATATGGTGGGAAATATGGAAACAATGGGTAGAGATTTTAGAATCATGTGTGTTCCAGAGGAAGGGACCTATTCGATGGAACAGGAGCAAGACAGTAATCAAAGCGGTTGTCCAGAAATAACCGGAAACTTAAAATGGCATTGGTGTAAAAATTAAAAGCCCCCTCACGAAACTCCAGCAGAGATCACTGCAAAAACATATAACTTAACTCAGCGTGGAAAACATTTTTAAAATTTCATGGATAATGCAATATTCCTACTGGTGTCCAGGAAGAAAAAAGAAATGATCATCCAACTAAAAATTTAGACCAGCCCCTGATGGTCTAAAGCAAAGACCTCTTTGCTCCTCCCCCACATTAAACAATAGAAGATCCAGACAAGTTCCAGCAGAGCTTTGAGGGGAAGATTTGTGTGAGTCTAGAATTTTATACCAAGCTAAGTCTTCTGTCATAGGGGATGCTGGGAACAAAGTATTATCAGATTATAAGAACTCAGAAAATGTAGTGTTCGCAAATACTTCATTATCAAACTATTTTTAAAAATTCTCTTAGCAGATATTTGGATGAAAATCAGGGTTGGGACAGTCACAGAAAAGGGGAAATGAGCATTGAAATCAATTAAATACAATGAAGTGGCAGTAGCTGTTATAAATTTTGTTGTAAAATTAAATGCAGAAGCCAAATAGTATTCTAGAAAAAAATGCACACGGTAGGAAATGTGTCATAATAAATCTCCAATTAAACTTACCAGGACTATAAAGTGTTGGATAAGAGGTTGGAAATAAAGGTATTATAAACTTTCTTATCATTTGCAAGGAAAGATGAGAAAATGCAATTTAATTTTTTTGAATTTATTAATATAAGAAATTATGGCTTAAGTAATGCACTTGATAAATGGAAAGATATCCACCAGTATAATCAAAACTAGGACAGCTGTAGGGTTGGGGTTTTATTTTTTATTTTTTGCAAAAAACAAAAGGCAAGGAAACCACAGAGAAAGCTGAAGTCTAGAAAGCAGAGGATGAAATTTAAAAAGTACAGCCAAACATGTTTATAAAATATAAAAATGTAATTAGCCTCCACCACTGGAAGGCAAAGAATCTCCAGTTAGATTTTTTTTTTTTAATCCAGCTCTATTCTCTTTATAAGAGACAAGAGATATTTTCTTTATAAGACACATGCCTTTTTAAAACTACATGTATTTGGGGCACCTGGGTGGCTCAGTTGGTTAAAGAATCCAACTTTTGATCTCAGGGTCCTGGGATCAAGCCCCCCATAGGGCTCCATGCTGGGCATGGAGCCTGCCTAAGAGTCTCACCTTCTCCCTCCACCCCTCCCCCTCCTTCTCTAAAAATATTTAACAATATTTAACAATAAAATAAAAATAAAGAGACATGTATTTAATACAACACAGAAAATTTAAGAACCAAAAGGAAGACAAAGATTTAGCAGACAATCCATTCAAAAAGCAAAGAAGCATAGCCATCTGGATGTAAAAACAGATTTATTTTCAAAGAGAAGGCACTTAAATTTTTTTTTTTAATTACTTTGGATTATATATGCCTGATAAATTTAGTATCATTTGACAGCACAGGTGATCTGGAAAATAATTTGATATATCTTAAAACTGAAGGCTCCCAGGTTTTGGTTTTGGTTTTGTTTTTAAATTTTTATTTATTTTGAATTCCACTATAATTAACACATGGTGTTATACATAGTTCCAGGTGTACAATACAGTGATTCAACAATTCTATACATTATTTTGTGCTCCTCATGATAAGTGTGCTCTTTAATCCCGTTCACCCAGTTTGCCCATCCCCCCACCTACCTCCCCTCTGGTAACCACTCTATTTAAGAGTCTGGGTTTTCCTGCTGGTCTGTTTTTGGCACTTGAATATTTTTGTAATGACTGATTGTGTATATTGATAAAAGGTATACTACAGTCTTGTACCCAATTCTCATGTGTGGGTTTTTCCCCCCACACTACCAAGCAATTCTCCAACATCAGCTGGGTGTCCCACAGTCCAACCCAATTCTGACCTTATCTTCCTGGAGATGATAGATTCCAGAAGTTGAGGGCTCAACCCACAAGACTGCCCTCCACTTCAATTGCCAAGTGCAAGTCCAAATTGTTACCCATACTTCTGACCGGCTGCCTGTAAGTCAAAGGTTCCTCGGACACCCTCCTTTGGGTTCCATTAATTTGCTAGAGTGGCTCACACACCAGGGAGCCAGTTTACTCGCTAGATTACTGGTTTATTGCAAAGGTTGCTGAAGGATACAAATGAATAGCCAGATAAAGAGATACATAGGGTGAGATGGCAAAGGAGCTTCTGTCCTCTCGGAGTTTGGGGCACATCGAAGTGTCCTAGCTCACTAACCTAGAAGCTCTCTAAATCCACTCCTTTTGGGTTTTCATAACATAGGCACGGATGATTAAAACATTGGCCATTGCTGATTGAGTCACCCTCCAGCCTCTCTCTCCTCCCTGGAAATCAGGGGCTGGGACTGAAAGTTACAATCCTCCATACATGATTGGTTCCCCTGGAAACCAGCTCTCCATCTTACAGGGATTTCCAAAGGTCACGTCAGTAACATAAACTCAGCTGGGGTTGAAAGGGGCTTGTGAATAACAAGACACCCATTCGTGGCTTAGAAGCGATTGCAGGAACTGAGGACGAGAGACCAAATACAGTAACAAAAGATGCTCCCATTGCTCTTATCAATACCAAGAGTTGTGGGAGCTGTGAGCCAGGAACCAGGAACAATAAATGGAAGACCAGAATATACATTTATTATAAAGCACAGTATCACATACACCCATTCTCTAATGGAGGCTGTAACCTGTTTATCTTGATGTCCTCCCAATGCCTTTCCTGGGCTTTTTCAGACTCCATGCCCTCTTCCTTTCTGATGACACTGATTATCACCTGTGTGCAAATGACCTCCAAAGCGGCATCATTAGCCCATATCTAGACATCCCCCTGGGCTAATCTGTTGGGCTGTCCCCCAAGAGGTGCCTCAGGATGCGCACACACCCAGAATTCACCTGGTCACCTTTCTCCCTGGCCTGTTCTTTCTCTGTTCCCGTCCAGCTGAGCATGAAGCGCAGGTGTCCTCCTGATTGGCTCATTCTCCTTCACGCTCCGCACACAATGATTCGTTAAGTCTTGCCGATCACGCGCTTACGTGTTTCTCTTACGTGGCTCTTCAATCTCTCTGTCACCATAGCCCACTGTTAAAAAATGATTGAAGAAGACAATTTAGGTGATGAAAGCAAACTTTCACACTTCATGAAGCAGGCAGTTTGCAGTCGGGGAATGCAAAATGGGGCAGAAGACAGGAAGCTTTTATAGGATAACGCATAAGGAACCAGGAAGAGAAAAATGGGAACTATCTGACTGGCTGGGGACACACACAGTCAGCCCTGTTTGGGGTGAGAAGGCCCAGCATTGGCTTGGGGTACTGCACTTCTCAAGAGGAACATTTACAAGGATGCGAAATTTATCTAAGTTCTGGTTTGCTAATGCGGGACCTCAGGCAGGAGTGGCTTCCTCCTGGACCTAGTGCGTTAGAAACCACCACGGTTTCTAAACCTGTTGCTTCAATAGCCTCCTATCGGCTCATCTTGCCCCTTCTACACCAAGGATACTTTTTCTCAAGCTCAAACTCAATGAAGCAGTTTCTCCAGTGAAATCCTTTAGGGGCACCCCATTCTGCCTATAAGATAAAACAAAGCTCCAGCCCTCCAACAATGAAATCTAGAATTACCATCTGACTCAGCAACACCACTTCTGGGTGGTATATACCCAAGAAAGCCAAGAGCAGGGATCGGATCAAGTCTTTGCACACTGGGGTTCAAGGCAGCATTATTCACAGTAGCCACAAGGTGAAGGCAACACGGATGAACCCAAGTGAAATCAGCCAGTCACAAAAGGACAAACACTGTATGGTGCCACATACATGCGATATCAGATTCATGTTAGACTGTCCACCGGAAGTAACTGTCTACCGGAAGTGACTGTCCACCGGAAGTAGACTGTCTACCGGAAGTGACTGTCTACCGGAAGTAACTGTCTAAGGGCAGTAGACTGTCTACCGGAAGTGGTTGCCAGGGGCTGGGCGAGAAGAGAGGGGGAGGGGGAGATAGTGTTGAATGGATGTGGAGTTTCAGTTTAGGAAGATCAAAAAAGTTCTGGAGATGGATGGTGGTGACGGTTACATGACGATGTGAATGTACTTTGTGTCGCAGAATTGTATGCTTTTACAGATTCGTGCCCTCCCCAGGGCCCTCCCCTCACCCCTCATCACCTTCTACTGTTCCCAGTCCTCAGAAGAACTCAACCTATAGCCGTTCATGGAACGTGTCAGCTTTCACACCCTAGGCCTTGGTATAGTCTTCAGTTGTGGCCACCATGTCCCTCTCCCCTCCCTTCCCCTCACCCTCCTCCCACCCCACTCACCCGGCAGACCTTCTTCCTCTAGGTCTGGCCTGCATCCCTGTCCTCCAGGATGCCCTCTAGCACCTGTTGCCTTCCCCAGGGGGTCCCAAGCCATCCCGTGCTTCCCCTGTCGTGGCTCTTAACACACTGGGTTAAAAATCACTTCTTGGCTTGTCTTTGGAGAGCAAAATTCATGTCTTGCTCACCTTTGCATCTCCATCAGCGTCTGGCATGGAGTCAGCCTCAATAGCCATTGATTGAATTAAGAAATGAATTTTTTTGCACTAAGGAATAGCCTCATTTAAGAATTATTAGGATGGTAAGAGACAGCTCCCTTCATAGACTTTAATATGTTACCCGTGGTCTTTGACAAATCAAGTAGTCCCCAGAAAATAAGGTTATAGGAGATAGCAGATTATAAATGTAAGGCTACCTAATACAATTAATGAAGGTAAATGTGGTTGCATAGTTGACCCTGCAGAGATATCATAATGGAAAACTCCTTCTGTTCCTAGAAACTAACAGATGTACACACTGCATTCTTTAACCGCGATCCACTACAAACAGAATAAAGGAATAAAAACCAGACCTAGAAGAAGCAAGTCGGATTATCAATACAAAATGGGATATCGGAAGTACTGAGAGAAATTTAAAACTGTGGTATTAATGTGTACAGTTACATGCTAATCTTTTGGCTGGTTTTCTGAAAGAAAATGCATAATTCCAAAACTGACTCAAGAAAAATTAAAAAGCTACGGGACTGATAATGGAAGGGATACTTGTCGGCATTATGTCCATAGTGTTTGACAGTGATGTCTTTCAAACTTATAAAAGAGAGCTATTCTGACAATATAGAAAACCTGGGATCCTACTTAATTAATTTTGTTTAAATATTAGTATCCTGTTATTAAAAGATGACCCAGATGGCTGAATTGAAGGAAAATAGAGATTTCTGGACTCTGTATCTTGTCTTTGCTTTGTCAGACTCTGGCTGATTCTTTTCACCTAATTTCTGATTTTTCAGCGAATTCTCAGCTGGTTAGGGTTTCTCGTCTGTGACATCCATCACCCTCACCCTGCATTTTCCCAGCCTTCTCGAAGCACCCAGGATTTACCACGTGTTCCCCCAGCAAATCTAAGGGACAATAAGACTCAGGTCAATCCTAAGTGTGTCTCATAATTCACTCTATAGTCAATAAACTATGATGCAGAAAACAAATCCACTTTACACACCCACTTCACTCGTTCTTACTTCTATAAATGGCCTTGAACTTGAGTCATTTAGATTTCCAGCAAATTACAGGGACCTCGTTTCATTTGTTAGAATAAGGGCATATTTAAAGCAAGGTAAGGATGGCTTACAAAGAAAGCAGAGAAAGAAAAATGTCTAGAACTTTCTTTCACTGCGATCCAGACTAACTTAAAGTATTATTCTGTATTCATTCTTGGCTGAGTTATACTGCAGAACTCCCAAAGTCTTGTGGCCAACATAAGGGTTTATTTCTCTTAAATCACATGCCCTTTGTGAGTTAGCCCCACGTCGTATTTATTCCAGGAGCCAGAATGAAGGAGCAGCCCCTACTTGGTGTGAGTGGTTTTGTGACAGAAGGGAAAAAGAAATGGCAGAACACAAACAAGCTGGCTTTGAGACTTCTCTTCGGACATCCATCACTTTCATATATGACTTCCACCAGCATTTAATTAGCCAAAGCCTTACATCAGTGGGCAGGGAAATAGAAACCTCTCACATGTTGGGGAAAGAAATAATTGGAAATAATAAAACCTATTCCAGCCCATTCTTTTGCTCACAAATATTCATTTCCCTCTCTTCAGCCACAAAATAGACTCCTCCCTCCCCAAGGGAAACACCCAAGTCCCATCCAATTACAACATATAAGACTCAAGATCTAGAATCTCATGATATACATTAAATCTGGGTGTGGCTTCTCCTGATCTGGAGACTATATAACTAAAAAAAAAAAAAAAATCACCCAGCCCCACCCCCACCCACTCAACATATAAGAGTGAAACAGACTCAGGCTAACCTCCCCAAATAATTCCATCCGGAAAGAAAGAAAGAAAAAAAAAAAGGAAGACACATAGCAATCAAAGGCTTGGAGCAATTCTAAACTCCGGTTGAACAGACCTTGGGGTGAGGACTATTCCTTGATTAGACCCTAGTTCTGCTTCCTGGAAATTGCTCTTGGGTTCATCGTATGATTTCAAACAGGGTTCCCAGCTTCACCACCAGGGAGATCCATGGATCTCAAGTCACTAGTCAACTAGCACTCATCTGATGAGATAAGGGAATATGCCCTGCTTGGAGCCTATGTAGCTTATTCTCCTAAGGGCTCGTTCCCATAAAAGGTTGGGAACCCAAAGATCATTTTAAGTTTTGAACAGTCATAGAGTCCTTTAATTCCAGGCTGTTGGCTCTTGCTCTTTCAAAAACTTAGTCATTTTTTTTAATCTATTTGATTTCAGTTGTGTTCTGCTAATAGCCACATCCACAATTATTTTCAGACATAACTCTCTCTCAACTTAATAACCAGCTTCTTCGGAGAGTCACTTAACATATTCAGAGGTTTTAATAAGGAACGCTTAGATTTGTTTTGTTATTTATAGCATTTCCCAATTTTATCTCTTCCTAGTTGAAAATGAGAAACAATTGCTTCTTTCCGTTCTGTAAGACCAGGAATTTCTGAGTTGTCTCTATTCCTGGCTTGCAAACCAACCAATTCTTTCCTGAACTCATCTCTCTTTTTTTTTTTCCCTTTAAAAAAAAAAATTAAGATACAATTCACATATAACATTATATTAGCTTCCTATGTATAAGATGATTCAATATTTATATATATTACAAAATGATCATCACAATAAATTGAATTAACATCCATCCCCACACATAATTACACACTTTTTTCCTTGTAATGGCAACTTTGAAGACCTACTCTTTTGGTTTCAAATATGCAATGCAGTGTTCTTAACTATAGTCACCATGCCGTACACTAGATCCCCAGAACTTATTTTATAACTGCAAGTGTGTACCTTTTGACCCCCTTCACCCATTGCACCCACCATCCACCCCTAAACCTGGAAACCAGCAATCTGTTCTCTATATCTATGATTTCAGGGGGTTTCATTTGTTTGTTTGGTTGGTTGGTTGGTTGTAGATGCCATATATAAGTGAAACCGTATAATATTGGTCTTTCTCTGTACAATTTCTTTCACTCTGAGCTCACGTCCTTCTTGAGGCACCCTGTCAGAGACAACCATTGCAACCGTGCTGGTCCCCAAACTTCTTACCTAAAGCCACAAACTCCTTCGACAGACATCTGTCCTTCGAGTCCTCACAGGCAATGACTTACTGAATGTTGGGTTTCTGCATAACATACATCGCTCTTTATCTTTCCAGCCTCCAGTAACATTTTTCTCATTTCCCACCACTTGGCCCTGGAACATTATATTTTAGAAAGTTCGTTAGGGTAGCCTCCCACTTCTGTGTATTAATTTTTGTATTATTGGCTTAAACCAAGTTAGCAAACAAGCCTGGAATCTTTATGGCTGATCACGACAGAGGGCATTGCTTACTCACATTACCTTTCCACTCTGTGGGGTGTCTGCAGGTCTTCTCCTCTTTATCCTCGTTCTGGGGCCCAGACAGGAGGGACAGCCCCCACGTGGGACATGCTGTTCTCACAGCGGAGGGGGAAGAGCTCCTGATCGAACCACATAATGGCTCTTAAAGCTTTTCACTGGATGTGGCATATGTGACTTGTACTCACATTTCATCGGCCAAGGAAGTGATAGGACCAAACCTGATAGAAATGGAGCGAGAGAGGGGTGCCTGGGTGGCTCAGTGGGTTAAAACCTCTGCCTTCGGCTCAGGTCGTGATCTCAGGGTCCTGGGATCGAGCCCCGCGTCGGGCTCTCTGCTCGGCGGGGAGCCCGCTTCCCCCTCTCTCTCTGCCTGCCTCTCTGCCTCCTTGTGATCTCTCTCTCTCTCTGCCAAATAAATAAATCTTTAAATGGAGTGAGAGGGTATAACCCTCAGGGCAGGAGGAACATAGCTGGGGAAGCTACACCTGCCCTTTAGCTTCTCTTCTTCAGAAACATAGCTTTGAACTCATGTTTTGTCTTGTTAGAACAAAATACACAATTTTTCTCAAGATTTATCTATTTATTTGAGATCGAGAGAGAGAGTGGGGGAGGAGGGGCGAGCGGGAAGCCAGACGAGCAGGTGGCATCTTCTTCTCCAGGACTCTGCACTCGCTGTTCCCACGAGGTCCCCTGCAAGTTCACGGCTGTGCGCGGCGCTGAACGTGACGGAGACACTGCGCGTCGGGTGCCCGGCAAAGCTGGGAGAAGCTCCCAGAGAGGAGCTCTGGGGCGCGAGGGCCACGGGTCACGGCCCCGGCTGGGTTCTCGCCACCGTGTGCCCGAGACCTTCTCACTCCTCTTTGTCCCCGCAGTTCGACATGCAGCGGGTAACTCTGGAGGAGCTCAAGCTCATCCTCTACCACGCCTTCCGGGACCACTTAACGATGAAGGACATCGAGAACATCATCATCAATGAGGAGGAGAGCCTGCAGGAGACGTCGGAGAACTGCCAGACAGAGTTCGAAGGAGGTAGGTGCCCCTGCTTCTGCTTTCTACCCGGTCTGGGCTCAGCCCACAGCTCCACGTCGTCCACAGATGGGAAATGTGTTCACGGTCGGGCCGCAGTGCCTTGTACCCAAGCCAAGAATCCAGGACCGAGGTTACAAGTCCTTGCAGCAAAGATGCCGCAGGTTATTTATTTTCTTTCTGTTTTTTCCCCAAGCCCTGCATTTTTGCAGGACCTCTAGCGACCCTGTCTTTCCTCCAGTGGCTCCTCTGAGGTCTGTGACTGAATGTGCAGCTTTGTGATGTTTGCCTTTACTTACTGGGGGCCACGTGGAGTGGGACGCACGGCCCGTCGAGGCTGGCGGCAAACTTGGATCAAGTGCAGTGGCTCACTGTGTGACCTTGGTCGCCAGGGCTGCCTTCTGTGAGGGTGCATCCTTGCCTAGAAACATCAGGATAATTAGACCCACTTCTCAGGACCCCGGGGAATGACTGACCTCCGTACTCTGCTGCCTAAAGGCGCAGCTCAGAGAGAGCCCCGTTCATGAAACAACTCTCTTGAACTTGAACTTAACCACGTAGTTTCAGAAGAAATAAGGTTTTCCTGGGACCACGAGAGGCCATTTTGGGGGGCTCAGGAAGGAAAACCCACCTAAACCGATCCCCTAATTAGTAGAAAGTTCCAGGGAAGCTAAATAATTGAATCCCTCTTTCCAACTTGGAAGATCAGAACTGCTATAACAATGCTGAGGCATAGAAAAAAAATTGTTTTAATTATATTAAAGCAGGGTATCAGGTGACCAGCCATTTTTCACTCGTTTGGTGCTGAGATTTCTGAAAGAGGTCAAACTATTATTTTCTATTCTTTTTTCTGAACGCTTAAAGAAATCAACGTACACCGTGGGTAAGCTGTCATGTGGCCACCAGAACAGCGTTGGGCTGTCTGGTCTTGGAGCTGCCACAGTCCAGCGGGCCGAGCACTGTGGCAGGGAGTCTACTCGGGGCGGGGTTGGTCCAGGTGGCCCCAGTGGCTCATTCAGACCTGCGCTCCCACAGGTCCTGTGTGGGCGGCATCTTGTGCAGGATTAAAGGCTATGACAAGAGGAACTAGGAGAAGATGTTCATGCTCCAAGGCGATAAATGAAATGAACTCAAGCCTGGGAAATAGGGAGCGCTGGGTGGGAAGGGGCTTAAACCTGAGA
>JAPYYM010000704.1:0-14377 GCA_028534135.1 Potos flavus
GAAAGATATGCTTGTGGCAACCAGAAAGTTTTAAGGTCTTTCAAGTTGTATAAAATGGACCTGCAGAAACGTTTAAGTGTTCTCAGGATGCAAAGTTGGAGCTGAAATGTGATATCAAACCAGTTGCAAAAAGTGTACAGCAGCCATCTCTTGAGGTCAAACCTGGTACCCAGATATGCAAGAAAGCTTCAGGACACATCTATAAATTAGGGGGGGGAAAAAAGAGTTTAAGAATACTAAAAATATATCATTGTGCTTTTTAAAAATATTAACCAATGGGAAATGTTAAAAACAACACGGAGAATGTTAGTCAACACTTAAAATGTCCTAAGTTTTCCAGAATTTAAGACATCCAACTCGGTTTCAGTTTAGATATATAGCTACTTATTACTTTATGTTTTGAGTAACTAGTAGTTCCAAGATGTCCAGAATTAAGAAATTCTGACCACACACTTGATAAGCTAGCTTAAGAAATTAACTTTCATAAATTAACAATTGAAACTACCTTTCTGGAGGAAAAGCCAGGTAACAAACAAATTGGTAATGCAGTCAGACTACCTAGGTTTCAGTCCTGACTGAACTCCTAGCTTTATGAGCTTGGACAAATTATTTAACTTCTTTAAGTGCCATCCTTACCTATAAAATGGGGCTAACATCAGTTCCTCCCTCATAGGGTTACTGTAGATTAAATAAGCTTCATGAGGATTTAATGGGCTTAGCACAATGCTGGGCATGCTTTTTTTTAAATGTTAGCTATTATTTTACTTCACAGGGGTTTTTTGCTCTCAGGAGACAAGGTATTCAGTGTCAACACCTTGCTCTTGGAAGTTGGAAAATTCAAAAAAAACATGGCAATACTTACAGCTTGTTGGCCTTGTCCCATATCGTCGCATAATCTGATCATGTGTGAATTTCACAAAAGATTCATATTGTTCTGTAAGGGGGAAAGACAGTATATACGATCCCCAGAACTCTCCCCCAGTTTTTCAAGAATCGAGTATCAGAATCACATCTAGCTTCCCAGCTTAAATTATCCACTCTCAGACTCTCCTTGTAACAGCTGCTCTGAGATCTGTTACTTCCTTTTAGATCTTAGGGCCAAATCCCTGGCTCCTAGATTTGGTCACTGATCATCTATAATATCACATTTTCCTAATCTTGCCCCTGCTGTAACTCCATCCCCTACTAAAGGATTCTCAAGACAGACTGGCTCAGTACTGCAAGTCAACAAATTTTAGGAACTCTGTAAGACATGAAGCTTGAAGCTCTTTTCTGCATTCTATCCTTGCTACAAATTTCAATACACATTGAATGAAAGAAGTGGGATAGCTAGAAAGAAGAGAAAATTTCATACTACCTAATTGTAAACAGTCCCACAGAACTACCTTCCAAAAGGAAACTCAGTAAAAAAGAAGGTAGTCTGACATCCATGAACAGAGAAGGGACTTAGAGCCAACTGAACAATTTTGGGGATGGAGGTAGGAGAGGGGAAATGATATACTGGAGCTTCTTGTTTTAATACACATTATTAGTATATTAAAGGATCAAAGAAGTTCAACTATAAAGAAACCCATTTAACTGTTGTTAAACAGTTCTCAATTTAAAGCAGACTTTCTAACATTCTGAGGAACCATGTGGTGTGGGTCACCAGATTAGGAAATAATACTGTTACAGGAAGAAGCTGTTGTCTAAATCCTCTCTGATCCCCACACTGTCCCCTTTCACTAAATGGGTACTACTTTCTATTCCTGATTCGGATCTCTTCCTTTCACAAAAGGCTCTACTTGTTGACATTACTGTCAACTCCCTTTGTTCAAACCTGAACTGTGCTTTCCAAACTAATGTACCTCCAAATCACAGAATGCCAGATTTCCCACATCTACAAAGTGACTGTCACCAGGAAGTCTGATCATGTTGACTATACTCCACTCCCAACCCCGGGTTGGGAGGTTAGCCCAAATAAACTACTCACTGCCTTTATTCATATGGAAAAACGTCAAAAGAAAATCTTGGTTTGTCTTGTTTCAGAAATGTAAATGAAAAGTCCTTCCATATAATGTATAAATGAAATGTTTACAATCACCAGAGTAACTTACTATTCACAATTCATTAAACTTTCCTGCATGAAGTCTTGCTCTTTTTCTAAGTTACCATCTGGCTGAACCTTATTATTTACCAAACCCTATGAACGAACAATGGCACAGCCACTGCCTCGGCCTACCTGCTAGTTTGGTATTGAGGATTTGCTCATACTCCTCCCGAATTTTATCTTCATAGTCTTTTAGGAGACGCTCACATATTATTCCAACTTGTCGGAGGGTAAAGGTGGGCTGGTCCTTCTTCATCCAGGAGGAACCTGGCCAAAAGACAAATCTAGTTTTGTTTTGTTTTGTTTTTAAAATATTTTAAGTAATCTCTACACCCAACGTGAGCTCAGCCCTGAGACTAAGAGTGGCATGTTTCTACCTAATGAGCCAGCCAGGAACCCCAAAACAAATCCAGTTTAAATAATACATTATAGTTCTAAGGTTCAGAATTAATAACTTTATGTAAACAGTCCTAGGATACAAAAACTGTTCAGAAAAATGGTATTCTTCACAACTCTACATGGAATATTTCACAAAATTGCTGAACTTCTGCCATTAGTTTTACAAAGTCAGGCCAAAGGTAAATTGAGGAGTAGGAGGAACAATGTGTATCCAGGTGTGCTAGCTGATCTGCATATAGAAAAACAGTTCTGATGCCATAACAATGTGAGCCCATACTCAATGCTCATTTGGTAAAGAACGAGAACAAAAAGTAAGTTGATATAAAGCCTCTAGTCTGGATTAGAGAAAATAGATTCAGAGTTACCCAAATCCTTGGCAATTATCTAGACCTATGTTTAGCTGAGGTGCATCATAATTATCTGTAGAAGTCGCGAAACATGACATACATTCTGATTTAATTCTGAGTTAAGGCCTGGCCATCTTTTTAACTTCCACAGGTAATTCTGATAAGAAATGGTTAGAAGTTTGACGCTTAGGAGACCAAGTAACTTGCCCTATATAACAAACTGTTAGCAAAGTCACTGAAGTATGAATGAAGGAGACGATTAGGCACTATATATCTAATCCCCCCCTTTTTAAAAGATTTTATTTATTTATTTATTTGACAGAGAGAGGGAACACAAGCAGGGGGAGTGGGAGAGGGAGAAGCAGGCCTCCCGCCGAGCAGGGAGCCCGATTCGGGGCTCAATCCCAGGACCCTGGGACCATGACCCGAGCTGAAGGCAGATGCCTAACGACTAAGCCACCCAGATGCCCCAACATATCTCATCCTTGGTCCCTTTCAAATCTAGGAAGAGAAGAGTAACATGTTTGTAAGATAGTAGTTAGAAACCAAAATATTCACTGGAATGCCCGAAAACATAGAAATCAGCTTCCTGATCATGAGAAAAGCAGCAGCAGCTCCTCTGGTAGCCCAGTTCTGAGTCGTTCCTCAAAGCTCAGCCTAGACTCCATTTCTTCAGCCTAATTAATCTGTAAACCATTTAGCACTCTGAAACAAGTCATTTTTAACTTAAACCTAGATTTCTTCTTTACGAATGAAACCTAACCAAAAGTTCTACTCAGTAATCACTGTATTGTTTCTCTGTACCCGTAACATTCTATTACTTCAAAATTCTAATACTAAAATCTCAAAAGAATATTAAGGAAAGACCAGCTTATGCTTTCTCTCACTCACTCTTTCTCTCAAGTAAATAAACAAACTCTTTAAAAAAACCATTTGGGGGGCGCCTGGGTGGCTCAGTGGGTTAAGGCCTCTGCCTTCGGCTCAGGTCATGATCTCAGGGTTCTGGGATTGAGCCCCACACCGGGTTCTCTGCTCAGCGGGGAGCCTGCTTCCCCCTCTCTCTCTGCCTGCCTCTCTGCCTACTTGTGATCTCTCTGTCAAATAAATAAATTAAAATCTTTAAAACAAACAAATAAATAAAAAATAAAAAACCATTTGAGGTGAAATTCACACAAAATGAATCATTTTACAGTGAACAATTCAGTGTCATTTAGTATACCCACAATTTTGTACAACCACATTTATCTAATTTCAAAATACTTCCACCACTTCAAAGTAACACCCTTACTATTAAGCAGTTTTCCCCATTCCCATCTCTCCTTAGCTCCTTGCCAACACAATCTGTGTTCTGTAAGGAGACAATTTTTTTTTTTTTTTTTTTAGGAGACAATTTTTAATCGAGGTAATTTTTAACTCTCGGAACTATTAAAAAGTAGAACAAGTTTGTAAGGAAATAAACTTCTTTACTGTTAAAGGTTAGAATTCACCACCAACGGAGAGGTTTGCACACTGGCCTCTTTACTATTTGCAGGGATATCGCAAGCAAGACTGGTGGCTGAACTATGTGACCATGAAGATTCTCTCCAACCCTGAGTTCTATTTTTGAGCACATCCTCTCTGACCACCTGTCAATGTTATAGAGCACTGCTGTCACACAAATGTGTGCAATGATGGAAATGTCCTATAGTTATGCTAATATAAGAACTACATGTGGCTACTAAGCACTTGAAATGTGGCTACTAAGCACTTGAAATGTGGCTACTGCATCCAAGAAACTAAATGTTAAAATTTCATTAAATATTAATTAACTTTAATAGTCACATGTAGCTAACCTAATGGCTAAGATATCAGACACTGCAGTTACAGAGGGTACTTCTGCACTAGGTGGATGGAAGACAAATCAAATCAATCTAAGGTTTTTTTTCCAATTTCATGACTCTACGGTTTCAAAAGTATTTACAGGTAGTAATACAATGCATACATTTTACCAATTTTATCATTTTAGATGAAATCAATTCTGGATTAGGAAACCATCATTTTAAGAACCATTTACAAACTCTCTTTTTTCCTTTTTCAATTTTTTATTTAAATCCCAGTTAGTTAACATAGAGTATAATATTAGTTTCAGGTGTAGAATTTAGTGATTCATCACTTATATATAACACTCAAGGTTCATCACAACAAGTGTACCATTTACAAACTCTTAAATGGGCTGTCTGTCCACACTAATGTTTGCTTACCTGGAGAACTAGGTGCTGTGAGTGCTGAGGAATGAGGCTGACTTTCCGAAGTACAAGCTTCACTCTGATTAAGAACAACTTCTAAATGTCTCCACCTCTGATAACGACTATATTCTTGTTTTATGTTCTGAAAAATTTGTTCTAATAAAAAAAGAAACACATTTGAGCATTCATTTTATTGTGCCATTTCTTCAAACTTCTTGTCCCTTTCCCCGTATTATTAATATTAGCAAGAAAAATGTTTATACTGAATAAAGCACTCCTCCTACAACTCCAAAGTTATATTATTGTTATTTCAACAATACATGGAAGAACAGCTATTTTAGCATAAACCCTCCAGACAGTTCCCTTTGCTTGTTTTCCTGTGACAATGATCTGCAGTTTGCTTTAGGATTAACAAGTACAACTTACAGCAAAACAAAAAACCCATCCTTCACCTAACAAAGAGCTATTTTTGATCTGTGTTAAGCTGCACAATTTTACAAACTGGGGTATTAGGGTGATTCTCTTACCCCTTCCAAGGGTTGGGATTCTCCCAAAGCCTTCTAAAAATGAAGCTCGTGTCCCATTTGGGACTCAAGATCTTTGGGGTAGAGGACAGTAGAAACCACAATATGGTCATGTCCTGGACACGGACCATGGGAAGACCTGAAATTTATTGCTTGGAAACGATGATCAGGGCTTAGAAAAGAACTTTCTGATCCTACCGAGAGGCAATACTTGATAGGACTCGGATTACTATTCTGAGTCAAAGTAATCATAAACCAAATTTGCTAACGCTATTGAAGGGAGTCCAGGACACACAAATTCACTTTGAAGTACATTCCTAGAGACAACACTGTCTGAAAGGATGTGGTGTTCAAGTTTTTCATTTTTGTGGGAGAATATGCATCCACGTTCCAGATGATAAAGCCTCCTCGTCAAAAATAAAACCCAGAAAATCATATCACCACCCCACTCACATTATTCTAATGTATACTGTGCTATAATCGTATTTTTTTTTTAATGGGGTTGAGTGTTAGTGTTAATAATGCCATTTTGCTTTTTCCTAGCTGTGACTATGACCTTGGAAAGTCATTCAGGATCTTTAGCCTACTTCTTCAATATAAATGTTAACTGCCTACCCAATGAAGCTTTGAAAACAATTGTCAGGACTGCCTAGGAACTGACACAAACTAACAGTATCTCCACACATAACTAAATTTGCTAACACTCAGCCCAAGCACACAATTTAGGATTAGCAAAGCTTTCCCTTAAAAATGCTATGAAGTTCATATTTTAAGATCTTTGAATTTATGAAGCCTTCGCTTCATCTTTAAAATGTATTATTCTCCAAGCATACACTTGCCAGATTCAATGCAAGGATGTATGGAACTGCAAAGACTTGAAATGAGAAAGGACAAGTATGAGGACAATGCTCATGAGAACAGAAGGTCTTTGATAAACCTCTTAACTGCCTCCTGTATGGTGAAGTGAACAAATGGAAAGTACAACTTTTAGGCTGGTTAAAGGACAAGCAAGTCCAAGAATCTAAATATGGCATGCACAGTAAAAAAATAAGGAAGTAGATGTGATTTTCTCTCCAAGAAGGCCACTTAAAAAAACAAAAAACAAAAATGTACATTTCTTTTTAACAGTGGATAATAACTTTAATCTTTGTATCTCATTATTATTTGACATTGTGCTTCTGGTTTATATCAGACTAAGCCTAGCCTCAAAATTCTACAATGGTTCCTAGCTATTACAGACCAAAATTCAAACTCTTTTTCTTTTCTTCCAAAATTCAAACTCTTTGGGGCACCTGGGTGGCTCAGTGGTTCAGTGGGTTAAGCATCTGCCTTCTGCCTGGGTCATGATCCCAGGGTCCTGGGACTGAGCCCCCCCGCATTGGGCTCCATGCTCAGCAGGGAGTCTGCTTCTCCCTCTCCCTCTCCTATCTCCTCCTTGTGCTCTCTCAAATAAATAAATAAAATCCTAAAAAAAATTTAAACTCTTCGACATGGCATTCCATGCCTTCCAAGGCTTGGCCCCAAATTGTTTCCAGTTCCATCTCCCATTACAGCCCAGTTACATTACATTATTCTTTCCTTAATTTGTGCATCTTCAGGGCTTTGCTCAAGTAGTTTTCCTTCACTTGAAATGTGGCTATCTTTCTTCCTTCACCGTCGTTCAAGACATAGCTAAGATGCTACCTCAATCTGGATGTTACTCCCCAAGCCTCAAGTCATGATCAATTAATTGCTTTGCACATGGACTCACGTTTACAAACATCTCCCTCAGGTCAGCAACACCCTCCTATGCCTGGTATCAACTTAGCCCATTTAAGCAATAAAAGGCTTAATTTCATATGCCTTTCCCCAAAAAAGTGCTATGACACATACCCTTTTTTTATTTTTTATTTATTTATTTTTTTTACTTGCTAGAGAGGAGAGAGATCACAAGTAGGCACAGAGGCAAGCAGAGAGAGGGGGAAGCAGGCTCCCCACTGAGCAGAAAGCCTGATGCGGGGCTTCTATAGCAGCACCCTGGGATCATGACCTGAGCCAAAGGTAGAGGCTTCAACCCACTGAGCCACCCAGGCACCCCGACACATAGCCTTTTTTTTTTTTTTAAGTAAAAACATAGTTTCTTGACCATTTCTCAGAGAACTTTATAACCTCTGAGATAACAATTACGATGTTATAAAATCAAGTCACCGATTTTTAAATTCACTTTTCTATTAGTTAGCTTTACTCTTTCTATTTGTAAAGCAACTAACATTTCCTCCCCCATTTTCCTTTTTAATCCAGAAGACATCTTTCACTTAAGCCAAAGCATCATATAATCAATCATTAATACTTTGTTTCTTTCTTGACAGAACCATATTCCAATAAGCATTAAGGAGTTTAACTGATATGAGTATTTTAAATAAAATATTTTAATATAAACGACCAAGGTAGTTTGCATGATCTATATGAAAATTAAAATTTAAAATAAAAAAAAAATAGTGACTCCCATTATTGCACTCCGCAATACTGAGGCTTCCAAATACATTCAACTATCATTTATTAAACATTTGCTGTAACGTGAACTACAACAGAATTAGTCTACAGGGTATTACTGGAAGATATAAAACATGCATAAAACCCATCAAGATAGATAAGGCAAGTATTAATTCTATTTTGCAGAAGAGAGATCTAGAAAGATTTTATGACTATCACTGGTATCTGTAGGAACAGCAAAAGAAAAAATATCACTTCAAGTGGGCATTTTGTCCCCTGCTTTTCTTTTCTAAGTAGGCTCCATGCCCCATATGGAGCTCAAGTGGGACTTGAACTCAGGACCCTGGAATCAAGACCCTGACGCTTAACTGACTGGGCCATCCAGGTGCCCCTATCCCCTGCTTTTGAAGGGCTCTTTACAAAAAAATTTTGCAGGGCGCCTTGGTGGCTCAGTGGGTTAAAGCCCCTGCCTTCGGCTCAGGTCATGATCTCGGGGTCCTGGGATCGAGCCTGGCATCGGGCTCTCTGCTCAGCAGGGAGTCTGCTTCCCCTCTCTGCCTGCCTCTCTGCTTACTTGTAATCTCTCTCTCTGTCAAATAAATAAATAAAATCTTTATAAAAAAAACTTTTGCAAACATTATCTCATTCAGTACATAAGGTTTTGCAACATTAAGTGGTCAGGGAATTTAAAGTAGAACAGAGTTCCTTATGGGGTAGGGTTAGTCACATAATGGATAGGAGACTTGCAAAAATGATTGTTTTTGGATTAGCAAATACAAGGGGGGAAATCATGATGGAAGGCAAGGATAATAGGCACATCCAGGTGGGTCTGGAGAAAGAGCAGCAAAAGCATTGTTTGGGGGAAAAATGTGTAAAAGGCTAAGTAAGACATATGTAATGTAAATAAGACATAAATCCTTTGAATGAAAGAATGAAGAAGAGGTGAACATGAGAAAGTGTGTCTGGGAGAGCTTGGCTGGCAACTGCAGGAATTTCGGTGAGAGTATGAGGGCCTGAAATCTGCATTATGGATATGCTGAGGAAAGAGGAAATAAAGCCCTAAGACACTGGTAACTGAAAAGGGATGAGGAAAAGAATGATTTTAAGGCAGTCCTAAGGTTTCACTTACGCTTGAGGAATAGGAAAACGCACACAAAGAAATAACTTGCCAAAGTCCAGTTTTGAGGACCCTCCCCCATTTCCAGGAGCCCTTTAAAACTGCTACATATTAATTCTGATGCCCTTTTCCCTCTATTCCTGCACAATTGTGGGGGGGGGGGTGTTGTCCTAACTTTACAGTCACACTAGCTCTCCCCTTTCCTTGACCAACATGTAATCCTTACTCAAATAGTCTGTTACGGATAGTTGAATTCCTGCTTCCGGAACCTCTGTATGTTTAAGGATTCTCAAATAAATTCTAGCTAACGACCTACCGATTTCAAGCCATATATGGTACAAGACAATAGCCACACAATAAAAGAACATGGCCAGTCCCTTACAAATAGGTTGAAATCGGATTCTGTGACTTCTGCGACGGCCTCTGGTCCCCAAAGCCTTCTGGAAATCAGGTCTCCCTCCAAGCTATAGTACACTGAACAGCACGCACTCAGGCCCCTTCCCAAGAACCCGCCCCCAACCCCCACCCTCAAGGCCGGGTTCGTGAGTAGAATCCCATTTTCCATGGCCCACTGGATCTGCTGGGCGGCCCTGTGCAGGCCCGGGCAGCAGAGGCAGGAGGGGCTTCGCGCACGGGAAGGGCCCCGAGCGACCATGGATATCCCCATCTTCCTCTTGCTGCCCACCCCTCCAGTCTCTCCAGCTCCGGGAAAACCGAAAACGGACACTGGGGCCCCACCATCCCTCCCGGATGTCTCCCATCCCCGGAAGCTACAAGGCCCAGCGGCACCCCAGTTCCCGTTTCTCAGGGCAAAGAAGGGGTCTATGGGTGAATCAGCCTAGCACCCATAGCCGCCCCACCCCCACCCCCCAAAATGCCTGGGCCTGGCTTCCTGCCAAGCCCGCAGCATAGGTTACCCGGTGTTGGAAGGCGCCGCTCGCTGCCGAGCGGGGCGGGCTGCTGCAGAGTCGGCGGTGGGGTCTGCGTCTGGAGAAGCGGCGGCGGCTCGGCGTCCGGGGGCCTGAGGCCCGGAGTGGGGCCGGGCAGGGGGGCGCAGCGCCGCCGCTTCGGGGAACCAGGGCTCAGCAGCGCCGCCTCGAATTCCATGGGCCGCTTCAACGTCGCCCCGCACGCCATGCCGCTGAGGGGCCAGGGACCAGGAGCCGACGCGGAGGTAACTGCGGCCCAACCTCCGGCTCCTCAGCGGAGCTCGCAAGCCAAGCCGGCTCCAATGGCGCCTCCAGCACCCGGCAGCGGAGCTGGCCCCTCCTCCTGTGACGTCACGGGCCCTGGCCACCGCCCGGCAGAGGGGGAGAAACCGGAAGAGGGCGGCTCTGGGAGGCCCGTCAGCCACGTTCCGGCCCACGGCGCCCCCCGCTGAGGAAATGGCATGGTCTGGGCGGAGAGCTCGGTCGCCAGGCAACGTCGGGAAGGCCCCCACCCCCGCCTCCGCCCCTCCCGGGGTCCCATCATCCTCCACCCCCTACCCCCTGTCCCCCCAGTATCTCGAGCCTTGGCGCCGGGGTGGTCCCTTAGGTTTTGGCACCTGCGCGGCAGGGGCGTGGGGGAGGGGTGAGCTCAGAGAGGCCGGTCGAGAGGGCGCGGGGGTCGAGTGTCCCGGGTCCGGTAAACCTCCTTCTATCTAGGCCGCTGTAGTTCCCGTGATGGAAGAGAGGGGCATTCTAAAAGGTCTTCAAGGGCATTCCCGAGTTCAGGGAAGTCTTCACTTAAGCATAACCTGAAATCTGAGTATGGACTTTAGGAACTTCACCAACCCCATGAAATTGTCTGTAAGATTGTGTGTATGTATCTTGGGATAGATGACCCATATCTTCAGCGGCTCATCAAAGGGGTCTGCTACTCACAGTAGTTAAAAACAAAACCCACTGGCTTAAATCATCCTGGAATGGTGTCGGAGTGTTAAGAACTTAAGCTGGTTTGCCAGTCTCCGCATCTGACCTGGCAGCTCAGTGCTTCCTCGGGTCTATGAGAATTCTTTACAGCAGTGACAGCTGTAAAATGCTTTTGATAAATTCTGGAAAGATACATAGATCACAGGAGGGTTCCACTTTCAGAAACTGTATGTGCTTACGTATTACTGGGAAGCAGGATGAATGCTTTCAACTGATCACCAAAGCATCTGTGATCCAAAAACTTAAAACCTTTCTTTAACTATTCATATATGTTGGATAATGGCCATTCCTCCTGGGATCTGTCTGCTTCAACATAGCTCTGGGGGTTTCCAGTACAGTGCAAGTTTCAGATACTCTTTTCTAATAGGCCATATGCCAGATCAATGTGCCCCAGTAATTGAGTTGGAAAATATGGTCATACTACCTCGATCCCATTCTTTTTGTCCCTTTTCTGTTGCTTTTTCTGTATCTTCCCCAGTTTCTCCAGATTTTATAAAGATCCAAGCACAGGTCAAGTTTTTTTGTATTTATCTTTTTTTTTTTAAGATTTTTATTTCTTTATTGGAGAGAGAGAGAGAAAAGGAGAGAGAGAGATAGAATCCATGAAAGACAGAGGGAGAGAGACAAGCAGTCTCCCCATTAAGGAGGGAGCCTGACGTGGGTCTGGATCCCAGGACCCCCGGACCACGACCCCAGCTGAAGGCAGCCACTTAACTGACTGAGCCACCCAGGCATCCTTGTATTTGTCTTTGACAGATAGCAGAAATAATTCTAAGATGACCAAGTATACCAGATGTCAAATTTGTTTTATCCCATCTCTTTTTCATAAGGACCTAAGGAAGGTTTATAATAGACTAGAAAGCTAGAAACAGAATATAAGGGCCAAACTAAAAAGAGATCACAATTATCCTAAAGTTAAATATGCCTGTGACTGAATTTGAAACAGTTCTGAGCTTCCTAGCTGTCAGGGTAAAAATGAAAACATAGTATATGGCATCTTTTTTTTTTTATTGTAGATGGTATCTAAAAGGAATTAGTATATCAGAGGAGTCAGACCTTACATTTCTTCCATAGCAAAATAATAATTCTAAGGGTAATTGCTCATGTGACTTTATTAGGAAGCAGTGAATGATATAACAAAGCAATCAAGAAGATTTGAACAACAAATGCAAAAGCAAAATTCATATATTTCTTGTTATGCTCAATAAAAGCCAAGGACATAAAAGCAACCTAGTGATGACTATTTTTTAAGGGGCTTGTCTAATGTGTAAATTGTTTTCCGTGGTCTAAAGTGTTCCAAAGTTAGAGCTTAGAATGTTTGAAAAGTGTGTCCCCTGGGTCATCATTAACAGCACTTTTTCTAGCTAGGGTTTTGCTAAGTACTTTGATAATCAGTCTCTTCCCTATGATCCTTTAAAACTTTGAGCGTGCCTTGTAATATTAGTGTTTTAAAACAGGAAGTTATAATTTGTTTACATATTTGTGCATCAAAACTATAAATTCCTTGAGAATAATAGCCAGGCCTCACTCATCTGTGTTTCCCCATCCCAGCATAGTGCTTGAATACGGTGGGGGTTGGCATAGAATAAATATTGGTCCAATGCATAAATGGTAATTATTTTGAGGTTGTTCTCTCTGTCCCTGAAAGTTGATAGTCCACATTGCTGAATAAGGGTGGATTCAGATGATTCAGAAGCCAAACAAGTAGGTGGGATAGCCTATTATAAGTTGCAGTTGACAGTGGCCCAACCAGAGAGATATCCTTGAGGGAAGCAGATGGGCTGCTCTGACGGCCACTCAGTGTGGGGTCTCCTTATGGGGTCACTGCAGTACAGGTCTGCATTGCTCTGCATATCCAGAAACTTGACCAGTCATAAACATGCACACACATACACACGCATTACTAATTACCGGGCAGTATGCGATCATGCTTAAGGCTTACTGTGGCATGGAAAGAGACATGGTTCCTGTCCTTCTAGAGCTTCCAGCCTGTTGGAGATGGCAGACAATCAAATCATCACAACGACAAATATATAATCACAAACTGTGACAAGGACTATGAAGGAAAAGGACAGAATATTATGAAAGAATACAACAGACATCTTAACTGGTCTTGGAGAACAAAAAAGACTTCCCTGAAGAAGTGACACTTGAGCTAGATGTTAACTAAGCAGACAGGTTGGGAACATCTCAGTCCGAGGGGACAGCATATCCAGTATCTTGTAATAAAAAAGACCATAACTTGTTGGAAGAATCAAAGGAAGTCTCAAGTGGCTGTGGTACAAAGCAGGAATGCAGACAGTCGGGGAGAAAAAACTGATGAGGAAGGCAGGAGCCTGATCATTTAATGTCCCATTGCCTGCTGAGATTTTTTACCTTTATTTTCTTCTTCCTCTTCTTCTTCTTCTTTTTTTTAAAGAGGATCTTTGTTCGTTTGTTTTTAATTTTATTTTTTTCAGAGAGAGAGAAAGTGCAGGAGTAGAGCAGTGGGAGAATCCTAAGCAGGCTCCACACCCAGCACAGAGCCAGACCCAGGGCTTGATCTCAAGACCCCAGGATCATGACCTGAGCTGAAATCAAGAGTCTGATGCTGAGGCGCCTGGATGGCTCAGTCGGTTAAACATCTGCCTTTGGCTCAGGTAATGATCCCAGGGTCCTGGGATTGAGCCTGCTTCTCCCTCTCCCTCTGCTGCTCTCCCTGCTGTGCTCTCTTACTCCCTCCCTGTCAAATAGATAAATAAAATTAAAAAAAAAAAAAACAACCCGGATGCTCAACCAATTAAGCCACCCAGTCACAGCCCCCCCCCCTCCCCGCTTTCATCTTAAGAGCAGTGGGACGCTACTTCAGGGGGTAAGGTGGAAACAAAAGACAAAAGAGCTTAAGTACGATCAGATTTACATTTGAAAAGATTCCTATCTGCTGTATTGAGAACTGGTTGGAGGAGAGCAGGGGTGGATGGAAATCAGTAGAGGTTATTATATGTGTTCAGATGCATGCCTCGTAGTATTAGTTTTATAATAGTACAAGGAAACTCCCACCTCCCCGGCACACACAAATTCTTTCATATCCCCACCTGCGGGTGTTTCTATTCTAGTTCTTCCTGGGAAAGCTCCGTAGTAGGTTGCTCAGGCTCTGTTTACTGGTGCCAGTGGTTCTCTGACCCAGGGGCATGGTTGGGCTAAAGCGGGGGATGGGAGTGTAAGGAAAGAAGGATACCATCTTCCAAAATTTTCCAAGACTCTTTGCCTAAAGTTTTCAAAGAAGTTGTCTGTAAAAAAAAAAAAAAAAAA
>JAPYYM010000705.1:0-14375 GCA_028534135.1 Potos flavus
TCCTTCCTCATCTCTTATTATAGTCTTTGGCTTAAAATCTAACTTATATCTAACTGATATAAGGATTGCCACCCCAGCTTTCTTTTGATGTCCATTAGCATGATAAATTTTTTTCCACCCCCTCACTTTAAATCTTGAGGTGTCTTTGGGTCTAAAATGGGTTACATGTCTTTATATTTAAAATGGATTTTTTATAGACAACATATAGTTGCATTGTTTTTTTTAATCCATTCTGACAATCTCTTTTAGTTAATGCATTTAGATCATTGACAAAGCATTTCTGATATTGTTTAATATATAACGTATTTGTTGCCATTTTCAATTTGTTGCCTTTGCTTTTTATTCCTATTTTTGTCTTCCACTTTTTCTCTGCCTTTTACAGTTTTAATTGAACATTTTATATGATTCCATTTCTCTCCTTTCTTAGCTTATTGGTTATAATTTGTTTACCTTTTTTCATTATTGCCTTAGAGTTTGCAATATACATTTAAAACTAATCCAAGTCCATTTTCAAATAACGCTATACTACTTCATACATAGTGTGAGTGCCTTATAGTTACAAAACAATCCTAATCCTCTCTCGTATCCCTCATATTATTCTTGTCATTCATCTCACTTATGTGTAAGCACTTATAAGCATATGTGTATGTTTGTGTGTAGTATATATATAAGCATAAATAATTAAATACATTGTTGGTATTATTACTTTGAACAAGCTGTTATCTGTTAGATCAATTATGAATCAGAAAAATGTAAGTTTTCATTTTATCTTCACTTGGCCCTTCTTCAGTGCTCTTCCTTTTTTTATGTAGATCTGAGTTTCTAACCTATATTCTTCTTCCTCTGTCTAAAGAATTTCTTTTTCACATTTGTGCAAAGCAGGTCTACTTGCAATAAATTCCAAAAAAATTTGATTATTTGAGAAAGTATTTCTCCTTTGATTTTGAAGGATAATATTGCAGGGTAAAGAATTCTGTGTTGGTATGTTTTGTTTAATTTTCTTAACACTTTAAATCTCTTTCTCTCTTTTCTTTCCAGTATTCCCATTTTATATATGTGCGCCTTTTGTAATTGTCCCACAGCTGTTCAATATTTTTGCTTTTTAAGTTTTCAGTCATTGTTCTACTTGTTTTTCAGTTTTTTGAAGTTTGTAATAAGGTATTCTTAAAATCAGAGATTTTTTCTCAGCCATGTACAGTCTATTAATAAGTTCATCAAAGACATTTTTCATTACTGGTACAGTGTTGTTTAACTCTAGCACTTTTATCGTTCTTTCTTAGGATTTCCATCTCTGTTTATATAGCCCATCTGTTCTTGTATGTGATCTACTTTATCTATTATAGCTTTAATATATTAATCATAATGGTTTTAAATTTCCCATCAGATAATTCTAACATCTCTGTCATGTCTGGTTCTGGTACTTTCTCTGTGTCTTCAACTTGTGCTTTGTTTTTTTTGCTTCTTAGTATGCTTTTTAAATTTTTTCTTGAGAGCCAAAAACGATATACTCAGCAAAAGGAACTGTTATAAATAGGCCTTCAGTAATATGGTGAGGGGTGTGGGGAGTGGAAGCACTGCATAGTGCTATTACTAGGGCTCAATCTTCTGTGAACTTATGCCTCTGGACTTTGAACTTCATGAGTGTTTCTCAGTTTTGCCTCACCTGCCTGCCAGGTGGGACAGGATGGCTAGAGTTGGTATTTCCTCATTTCCCTGGTCAATTAGGCTCTGATTAACTGGTTTCTCCTGGAAGCAGGTATTGTTAAGAAGAACAGAATGCTCTGATATATTTCATAGTGGTTCCTTTTTCTCTCCCCATTCTGAGAATAAGAAGGGATTTTTCTCTGATATTTACCATTGGAACCTAATAGAACTCCTGGAGGTAAATCTCATAAAAGTGTGAGCGCACTGATGACTGGAACGTCTCAGAGTTTTTAATTCTTAGGGTTGTTTACCCTGAGCCTTCAGCAATTTGTCAATTACAGTTCAGGTTATTATACCCCAGCACTGCTTCCCATGGTGGCTTTTGCCTGTGTGTCTCTGCTCCAGTAAGTTGTGACTCACTTTATGCACCTGTCTCTTCAATCTTGGGGCAGTGGTTTGCTTTGTGTCCTCCCCTCTCTTCAAGATTTAAGAAGCATTGTTCATTTTTTAATCTGTTCAGCTTTTTACTTGTTGGGCTACCAATCTTTTAACACACAGAACCTCCTCGTAGCGTTTTTATTCTTTTTTTTTTGTTTTTTTTTTAGATTTTATTTATTTATTTGACAGAGAGAGAGATCACAAGTAGGCAGAGAGGCAGACAGAGAGACAGACAGGGGGAAGCAGGCTCCCTGATGAGCTGAGAGCCCGATGTGGGGCTCCATCCCAGGACCCTGAGATCATGACCTGAGCCGAAAGCAGAGGCTTTAACCCACTGAGCCACCCAGGCGCCCCCACTCTTAGAGAATTTAATAATAGTTTGTTGATGATTTAGCTTAAGAAACTTGACATAACTGCCAAAAAATTATTCAAACTCTATAACATCTATTATATATATATATCTATTATGTTGTTATTGCTACTGAGTAAATATCTATTATCTTTCTATCATTTTATATACATTATACACTTAAAAATAATTATTTCTCATTTTCTTCTGAAATATAGGCTTATATATCACAATTTTACTAATGAAACTTTTCGGGTAATTGCCCGTATCTGCATAACTAATAATAGGCAGAAGTACAGCTTTGAACCTAGGTTTATGAGCTATCAAATTATTTACTATCCATAAGCATACTGTGTTTGCTTCATCATTTACTACTTTTAGTATCTTCTCCATTGTATCTGAAAAAATAATTTGCATATAGCCAGTAACTTAACGTGTAGAGAAGTCTCACAACCTAACAACATACTTGGTAAAAGCTGAATATTTTGCTTAAAGATTAACAATTACTTAAAGAATCAAGAAGAGAACTTCTATTCTTTACTCATAGATAACAATATTCTAGGACATGCAAAATACTAAGGAAGAAATACTACACATTAAAATACAAGAAAACAAGATATGAATAAACTGTGAACTTTGTGAAAAAATTCTATGAGAGTCATGTTAAAATGGCTGATCTGAAATTTCACCAGAGTAAAAGAATGCATAGACTCGGCTGAAATATATATTATTCTGTGACTTGTATATATGTGTGAGAAGTTAATCTTCCCTGTCTTTGTATTAAAAAGAATTGGACAACTAATGAATCATTGAATACTACGTCAAAAACTAATGATGTACTATATGTTGGCTAATTGAATTTAAAGAAAAAATAAAAAAATAAAAATGTTTATACACTAAAAAAAGGAGTGGACATATTGTAAGACATTATATATTTATTATTTCTCTCTATTCTTCATCTTTAGCAGTGTATTTTCTTGCACAGCAAAACTGAAATATTTATGAATAAAGACAAATGTTTTCTATAATATCACTTACTGTGTGCCTTTTTCATACTAGACACATGACATTTTATTTTCTAATTATTTTCGACGTTTTAGTTCATTTAGTTTTCAAATCAACTGTAATGTACATACTATGATCCCTTATTTACAATGGTAAAATGAGGCAGAGAGCATGAGTATTTATCCCATCTCAGAAATGGTAAGCACCAGAGATTGATTGGTAGCCACACAATATATCTCCAGACTAAATGCTTAACCACTATTCTCTATTTCCATGTCATTAAAACTAATAGAGTGGTGTTAACATGATTCTTTCTATTGTTTTGAGAAAATTAACTCAGACTTCTTGACGTCAACATGCAAAGCAAAATGACTACAGGTAAAAGTAACATTTAACCATGTCACTCAGACTTACATGAAATTTCCTATGCTTTTCATATAGTAGGAGAAAGAGTATAGTGAAACACTGTATTTAAAACTAAAGACATAAAGCAATGACAAACATTATTTTCTTATTTAAATTTAATCATCATGTGAAGGAACTTAATCTAAAACATATTCCATTAGATCAGATTTGCAAGTAAGAAGCTAAGAAATTATATGTTATGGTGCTGGAACATCAGATTCAATTAAATTTTCTACTCTAAGAAAATTCGGCATGGGTCTAAGGCTCAATCTATTCTTTCATTCATTTCATTAATCATGTAACCTCTGTATTAATTTTTAGTTTTCCTAGCTAGACTTAAATATTTGGAAAAAAAACT
This sequence comes from Potos flavus, assembly GCA_028534135.1. Taxonomy (NCBI): domain Eukaryota; kingdom Metazoa; phylum Chordata; class Mammalia; order Carnivora; family Procyonidae; genus Potos; species Potos flavus. The sequence goes on from JAPYYM010000705.1 coordinate 4,200, forward strand.
TTAAAGAAATAAACTTTCTGTGCAAAATAAAATAAACAAAATAACCTGTTTTTTTTTAAGCAGACACATATAAGAATTGGTGGTGTTACTAACAAGAGAAGTGTCAGACTTTATCAAGATTTGTAAGAATAATAGTGATGAATTTGTATAGCTCCTTAAAATTTATGGAGCACTTTCGAGTATATTATCTCATTTTACGTAATCCTTACAACCTTCAGAGAGATCAGCCAAGCACATTTTAACAATGAACTAGGGCAGTCCTTATAAAAATTGGAACAATAGCTCTCTCTAGTTTTCCTAAACCAGTCTGTAAGACTAAGCAGGGTTCTGATCCCAGATAAAATTAGGAAAGGTGGCTCTTCATAGTTAGGTGCCAAATTTACCAATATGAATCTTTTCATTTTGGAAATTTATGTTTTCTAAGTACTCCATATTCTTTATTCTTCAGTTTCCATGGTGCTAGAGCAACCAGTTAAACCTGCTGTTTCTATGGAAACAATAGTGTCTTTCTCTCCATTTCATACATTTTGGTACATTCTTCAGATATTTTCTGCACTTGTACATTCATTTTTGTTTGACGAATATGTAATTAAAAATTGCAACAGTGCTTAAGAAGTTAGAGCAACTGAGACAAACTACTTATACTTTTAGGATAATAGAGAATTAATAATGAATCATAATAAATATACATTAAGAGTAATCTTGGTATTTAATCTAAAATTATCAGCTTACTCCTTGTACATTCTTTGGAGATAGAATTTGTTTAATTGAAATATTTCATGAAAAATTATTACATTTTATTCCTGGTGCTGCCAAAATAAAATGAACAAAAATATATTTACTGGCAACACAAAAAGCAAAATATATTGCAATAATGCATGTGATATTTATTCTTTAGAAGGAATAAACCTTCTTTATTTCTTTATTTTCTTTTATTTCTTTGGGATATATGCCTAAAAGTAGAATGACTGAGTTATACTGTATGTATGGTGCTAACTATATGTTGTTTGTGATATAGAGAAAATATCTATTCTAATATTCTAAAGGTATTTATAATAAATGGATATTGATATAGTAAATTACATTTATTGCTTTTCAAATATTAAATCAATCTTGCATATCTGAAATACAGCCGACTTAGTCCTGTCGCACTATTCTTTTTATACATTTCTGAACTCAGTTGCTAAAATTTTGTTGAGGGTTTTGAATCTAAATTTATGAGAAATTGGTTTCATTTTATTCTACTATATTGTTTGATTTTGGTATAAAGCTAATGCTGGCCTCATAAATTTGTTGTGATAAAACTGACTTTTAAGTCACTTGATTTCCTTCTCTGAATCATCAAATGAGTAGATTGGACTAAACTCAAAATTGCTGCTCTTTTTGTATTTAACTTATCTTTTCATTTTATAGGAATTGTACATTTTATAACATCACATTTTCCTAAAATTAAACATAGTGTATTTAATATATTTAACACACTCCATTATTAACAAATATAGCTTTTATTCTATATTCTATACTCTGATGTGCACATAAAGTGATGACTATATTCTTACCTTGTATAATTGTGAAGTGCTTTTGCATATGAGGGTGATTTCTGTGGCCTCTATGTAGCAATATTATTTGCTGGAGTGAACCTGATCGGAATTGTGAGAGGGTTTCCTCTTTCTTTTATTGCCTTATTTTTTATATATTGTTCTGCCACTCATGTCAGATTTTTTTTTCAATATACACATCTTCTTGGACTTATAATACAGTTATATCCCAATAAATCCATTGTAAATTGAGAATATCATCAGTCAAAATGCATTTTTTTATTAAATAAACTCTGCCTCCAAAATGGAGTTCAATCTCACAACCCCAATATCAAGAATCACATTCTCTACTAACTGAGCCAGCCAGACACCCCCCAAAATACATTTACTATATCTATCCTACCAAACATTACAGCTTAGCCTACCCTAACTTAAACATGCTCAGAACACTTACATTAGCCTACAGTTGGACAAAATCATCTAACCTAAAGCCTATTTTATAATAAAGTGTTGACTATCTCATGTAGTTATTGAATACTGCACTGAAAGTCAAAAACAGAATGACTATATAGACACAGAATGCTTATAAGTGTGTCAGTTGTTTGCCCTCATGATCAGGAGGCTGCCTGGGAGCCCTGGCTCACTGCCACTGATCAGCATCACAAGAGAGTACTGTATGGTGTATCACTAGCCCAGGAAAAAAGTAAAATTCGAAACGTGATGTACAGGTTCTATTGACTGCATATTGCTTTTGAACCATTGTAAAGTTAAAAAAATGCTAAGTTGGACTAGAATAGTTGAGGACCATCTGTATTAAAAGTCATTGCAAGTTACATTGATTAAAAAATCAACATTAGACTGTATGTTAGTTAACTAACTGGAATTTAAATAAAAACTTAAAAAAAATCAAAATGATATTGGGTTTTTTCCCCAGTCTTTCAACATATTTTTAAAGTTAAAATATTAACAATAATCATTTCACCTGCATGTACACACTCCTGCATGCAAGAATATTCTCATGTCATATATAATTATATATTGCCTGAATGAAATTATTAGAGGAATATGACTTCGAAGGAGTGAAAAATAAAAGAATATATTCCAGAAATCATGCTATTTCTATACATTATTTACCAGTTACTTTATTTTAAAGCATTAACTTGGGCAGTGATATAATAAATTTATTTTAATAATATTATTTTAGGGCCCACTTTTTTCTTTTTCTTTTTTTCTTTTCATATTCTGATGCTTGGACAAATTTGCAAATAAAATGGTTTCTGAAAGACTATATTTAAATAAGAGTAAGTATATCGGGTGAATTATATGTAGTAACTATTTCTCACATGAATATCTTAATGAACTTCAACAGATGAAATGTTAGAGAGGAATCTTTCCATTTTTCTTGCTTAATTTTAATTTTTTTAGCAATAAATTCAGAAGGGTGATGTATATTGTTAGTATTTCCCAACTCTTTTCACCTCAAACCTTTTTATTGGGGCAGTTGTTACAGGATGCCATCAGTTTATTTTCTGGAAAACTTGTCTGGATAATATAGTTTTAGTCCCTGACATTTGTTGGATGGTCTCGGTAGAAAATATAATCTTGTTTATTAAGATTTAGCCTAGTCATTTACAGACTTTTGCAGACTATACCTGGTAAATTACAGTCACTTATTCGTTGGGTGACATCTCCCTCTTGAGTTTGAGTATCATGTCATTAAAGGTGATTTCTGATCTGAGATCCATTCAGTCCACACCATTTCCTCTGAGGCAGACACTGAGGCACACTTTAGTTCCGCAAACTCATACTCTATCTATCTATCAAACTCTCACTATTATCCACACTGGCAAATCTCTGGCTGCTCGCTTTGTCCTACTTGGGACCCCCCAAAATGAAGAGGTTTTCTGAAGCTGATCAGCTATACTGCAGAGCACACCGTCACATTTTCTTATCTGCCTATGCCTTCATGGCAGCGCGAGAGACATCACAGCATGGTCTGGGCTCACCTTGGCTCCTGATTCTCTTGCCTTCCTCCACTGATTCTTTCTTAGCCCAGCAGAAGAGAGTAGGAAGAAGGAAGAAAGGACACAACTTATTTTATAGTGAACTTTTTCCTTCCTTCCTTCCTTTCTTCCTCCCTCCCTCCCTTTCTTCTTTCCTCTCTTTGTGTCCTCTCCCTCCTTCCCTTCCTTCTTCTCTCTTCTCTTTTCTTCCCTTCCTCCCTGTCTCCCTCTTATCTTTCTTGTGTTCTTTGTTAATTAACTTTATATCTGGCACAGTGCATTTGAGACATATACTCTGGAAAATTAAGAGCTCTTTCCCCCCCTGCTTTTTTGCTGTTAATCTCTTTTACTGGTGTAATGGATGTTTCCTATCTAGAGGCACAAATCTAGTAAGGGGTGTGTGTGTGTGTGTGCATGCATAAACATGTTGGGGGGCACCCAATGAATCATAGACATTGGATTATCTACAATTAATTTTATAAGCATGCCTGATATACTGCTTCATATTCTCTTGTAGATGAAAATAGAGGTTATAAATAAATTCTTAGTTGTGGTTTTGTCTTGGTATTTTTAATACAAATAATTAAAATGTTAACTCTGAAAGACTAAGCCTGTAGGATGAAATGACAACCATTCATAGATTAAACATTGTTCTATACCATAATTTTTGTTAGTTAATTTTTCTATTCCTCATTTTCATTATCTATAAAATCTATATAGTGTAAAATCTATACCTACTTCACAACCTCCTGTTAAAAAATATGTTAATGCATGTGAAATATCGTAAAATAAAATCTTAATATTTTGAGACTATTGGCATTATAGGGAGTATAAACCTGAATCCACAAACTGAGCTGTGCAGAAATGTCACCTTCTTTATATTCTTTAAGTCATTTGAATCAAAATCTAAACTACTATTTTGCCAGGAATATGAGAAATACAACCTTAGGCACTGGGGATTTTTCCTTTCCTCTAGAACCATACAAAGATCTTTGGAAGAATATTAGAGCAAAAAAAGAACCTGGTATTTCTGGTCTTTGGTGCACATTTCGATTATGGGAGTGTGTGTTGCTCAATGTCACATACTGCCTAGAGGATGTCTGATCTCTTGTTTCTGTGCTTGGCTGGTGTCATGGGATTATTTGGCATTATTGGGCATCCTTCATTGAAGACCTTTCTTGTATTTTTTTGTTTGTTTTAAATTGGGTCTTCTGGGCGCCTGGGTGGCTCAGTGGGTTAAGCCTCTGCCTTCGGCTCGGGTCATGATCTCTCAGGGTCCTGGGATCGAGCCCCGCATCGGGCTTTCTGCTCAGCAGGGAGCCTGCTTACTCCTCTGTCTCTGCCTGCCTCTCTGCCTACTTGTGATCTCTCTCAGTTAAATAAATAAAATGAAATCTTTAAAAAAAAAGAAAAATTGGATCTTCTATTCGCTAACTGCATTCCAGGTCCTATCACTTTCCTGGAATACAATAAAATACCCAAGGTCTACTCATCATTTCTTACTGAGCCCCAGAACTGCATTTCCTATATAGTGTGGGGGAATCTTAACTTTCCCTTCTTTCTCTCTCTGCTTCTGCCTCTCTTCTCAAATGGGTACCTGCCCCCCTCCTTTCCTCCTAGTATAAACTTTTTAGATAGTTTAGGGTTTGAGGCAGGGAAAAGCCAGTGTCAGGTGAATTCTGCATCATGTCAGTCAGGACTAAATCTTCCTGAGGCAATGAAGCCAACAGTTTCCATGGTGACTCGGATAAATAGGAAAACATTGTAGAAATTAGACATCAATTATTATCTTAAGAAATTAACTTTTCCAGGGGCGCCTGGGTGGCTCAGCGGGTTAAAGCCTCTGCCTTTGGCTCAGGTCATGATCTCAGGGTCCTGGGATCAAGCCCCGCATCAGATTCTCTGCTCAGCAGGGAGCCTGCTTGCCCCTCTCTCTCTGTCTGTCTCTCTGCCTACTTGTGATCTCTCTCTCTCTGTGTCAAATAAATAAATAAAATCTTTAAAAAAAGGAAATTAACTTTTCCTGTTTTAATTATCATAATTACATAATATAGAGAGGACTCTTGTTTTTGTTTTTGTTTTTACTTCTTACAAAGGACCATGAAAGCAAATTGCACCGAAGTTAAGCAGTTATGGAAGATTTTATATGAGTCTATTCTAATAGGGAATAGAGACCAGACACAGTCTGAATTCAACTTTGCTGAAACAAAGGGAGTGGAAGTGTTTTTAAGAACTGGGGTGCAGAGTCAGTTAAGCGTTTGACCCTTGGTTTTGGCTCAGGTCATGATCTCATGGTTGTGGGATCGAGTCCTGCATCAAGGCTACCCGCTCAGCGCAGAGTCTGCTTGGGGCTCCCTCCTTCTCCCTCTACCCCTCTGGCTCACTCTCTCTCTGTCTCATTCTCTTAAATAAATAAATATTAAAAAAAAAAAGAACTGGGGTGCAGTAATCACAGACCATCTGCTTTTGCTAATTGTCTTTACCTGAAGGAAAATAAACTTTCTTCTAACTTCATGACAGGAAGTAATTTTATAAGTTGGAGATAGGTGCCCAGTGAAGATTGGGAGATAGCAGCTCTATCTTCCTTCATGTTTACATTTCAAAGAAATGACTCCCAGGCCCTTGAGAAAGACATTCGTGGGTTATAAAACTGGCAAGAGGCTTTTAAGAGAATTTATCTCTCAAAGGATCAAAGTACAATTACAAGTTTGCTAAAGAAAATCCTCTAAGAAAAGGGAGTCAGGGCCTAGAGTCTGGAAGAAACCTGTCTAAATTTAGTGAAGCTCAGGGAAATCTTCAGACTGTCTTGGTCAGGGCCTTGTGAATATCTTGTCTCATGTGATTAAGAAAAATACCTCTTTTTGGTTTGCCCCAGACTGTGGTTTTCATCCACTTATTCTGCTGCTATTCTTTGTATACCCCCATGAAATTCCTAACACAGGTCAAGAGCCTTTGTCATGCCAGTGTCTTGTTGCAGATAACTTACTCTTTGCTAAAACTTATTTATCTCTTCTCTGCAGTTGACTTTACTATAAAGATGAGCATTTTCTCAATTGTATTAGAAAAGGTTGCTTCCTCCAAAAATCACACTGTTGCTGGTTATTTATTACCCTGGGGGGTGTGATTGAACTGCTGTAGTTCTCTGTGCTGATCTAATGTCAGTGTTCTATATCCTGGCCAGCTCCTCTCTCTTACCTGGACTAAACAAACACTGTTCTGTCCCTTTTGCTGTGGGGGCTTTTATCCTCTTTCCTTCTGCTCTAAAGGGAGAATTCCAGATTAAGACCTGAGAAGAGAATGGAGCATTGATGCTTTATGATGGTTTTGTAATCACTAGACCATTCTCCACTATTGAGGCAGTTGGTCTTCATATTTAGGCCACAATTGTCCACTGACATGTAGGCTATGGTTTTTTAGTAGGAAATGCCATTCAGGGAAGGGAGAAAGAACTCTTGAAAAAAGTGTGACTGTTAAAGTTCCAGAAACCCATGGCAGAGACGACATAACTTATTACTTAGAAGTAGAAAACGAAAGAAAGAAATACTCAGAACCAGTTCTTATTTCTCTCGCTCCTCATCAAAAGTTTCTTTTTCTTTTTTTTTTCTTTTTGGCAGCTGGACCAGTTTTGTGGTTTGATCTCTATCACCACAATTTTGTTAATTTTTCTCAAGACCTGAGTCTTTGCTCTTCTTTCTTTCCTAGGCAAATCTCAATTTTTAAAGACTTGCTTCACCTTATAATCTAATTGAAACCCCCCTTTACTATTAACCATGTTTCTTTCATGGCATACTAAGAACTATTTAAAGAGTATTCAATCTGCTTGGAAATATTCTTATAGATCTGAGACAGACTAATTGTAGCCCATGGGTGAAATCCAGCCAGATACTTAAAGTCTTATTGAAACACAGCCATATTTATTTTTTAATGTTACGTGTTAAAACACTTCATTGGGGAATGATTGATATGTAAAAAGTTGTACATATTCACTGTACATGACTCGATGAATTTAGAGATAAGTATGCACCTGTGAAACCATCACTATCAACAAGTCCATAGACATATTCATCACATTCCAAAGTTCTCTCCTGCCACATTTACTCTTATTATGTTTTGTGTATGTGTGATAAGAACAGTTAACATAAATTCTACCCTCTTAATTAAGGCCACAGTGATTTTTGAAATATTATCTGTAGCTGCTTTTGTGTTACAGGAGCAGAGTCAAGTAGTTGTAACAGACCATATGGCCCAAAGAGCCGAAAATACTGTCTGGTTTTTTTTTTAAGCCTTTTAAAGAAAACCCTTAATATTGAGAACTATTTTAATTTTTCCTGTAAAGATACATATCCTGTGGTAAGGTATGTAGGTGATAGTGCTTTATATTTCCCTGAATCTCTCTATAGCTCACTTAGCTCCCAGTGCTATATGACAAGATAGTGTCTCAAGGAAATACACTTTTTTGTACAAGTGTAAATTTACATGAAAAATGTAATTATATTTGTTATGATTAAAATATAAGAAGACTATAGCTTTCAAATAGATTTCTAGCATTAGAACTTGTACTATGGTGGTTTTATTTTGATTTTATAATATAGTACAGAATTAAAGGAAACAAAAAATTAAATATAAAAATAACATAATTTTGTGTTGTTAGAAGTTCCTTGAGCACAGAAAGGTAGGTTTATTCAGTGACACAATCTATATCAATCCTTGTCCCTTTAAATGTGATAGATCCATTCATACTTCTCGTAGGGCTTTTTCAATTTTTTCACAATGTGACAGTCTAAATTATAGTCAGAAAAAATATTTACCAACTGTATAGAAATAATATTATAATACTTTATAAAATGTTTCCCAACTAAGTAGAGAATTATTTTCTTATCATAGAAAATGTCCTCCTGAACTTTTCTTTAATTCAAAAGTTTTATTTCAAATAAATAGCTTTGGAGAAGGAGTTCCACATGATTTTGGATAAAAACAAGTCTGTGATTGTTCAGGCTTCCATTTCTTTGAGACTGCTTCAAATAGGATATTTCTTCAATAGGATTTTGCTGAATTTTAGGGCTTAAGAGTCCATTGAATTATTTAAAAATATATGACTTCTTTCTCTCTGCTAATATGGTACATTAATCTCTGATCTTGAATATGCTTTATACTTTCCAACATGTTTACTTTCCTCACATAATTTTATCTAATTAGAAAACATTTTTTATTTATCTCCGAAAACCAAAGTCCTCCACTATTTAAAAAAAAAAAGATTTATTTACTTATTAGAGAGAGAGAGAGAAAACACAGGACAGGACAGTGGGTAGAGGGTGGGAGAGAGAGAGAATCTCAAGCGGACTCCCTGCTGACCATGGTGCTTGAGGTGGTGGGCTTGATCCCATGACCCTGAGATCATGACCTGAGCCAAAATTAAGAGTCACATGTTTAACAGATTGAGCCACCCAGGTGCTCCCAAGTCCTCTACTCTTTATCTGACTTCGGTCTTACCTTTATGAGTCCAGCCATAACTCTGAATCCCAGGTCCGAAGAACACTGCTGTATTGTCATAGGGAATGCAAGTTGCTGGTCTTAACCAACAAAAGACGTCAATTTCCCCTTTGGAAAGCTGATGAAAGCTCTTCTAAAAGCATGTGATCTCACTCAAAATCATGTAACTGTGAGATTTCTGCTGAAACATCTGTATAACTATTATAGGGTCTTGGACTGAATTTAAGCTTTTTAATCCTAATTTTCCCTACTATAATTATCTCTGATAGTTAATTAATTACAAAATCAACCTTTCAACTAGCTTCATGATGGACTAAAACTCTCAGTTCTAGGAATCAGGTGGCAATCTTGTTTAAACCTTTCATGGGCACTCTTAGTTCCATACTTTCTACTACATTTCCCAAATCTTTCCAGATATTGGCTTCTAGTCTCGAATTGTAGGATTCCTGTGTTACTCTCAACTATTTCCTGCTAATGTTTGTAGTTTATACCATTCATTCTTTCCATAAATGCTGTGCTTAGTAGATATTTTGTTCTCTATATTTTTCTTGGTACTAAGGGTATAGCAGTGAAAAAAACAAAAGCCTCTGCCATTATGGACATTATATATGGTGCTTGTACTGAGGAAAATATCCCTAAAGGTGTGTTATTTTCTTATAGCTGGACACTGTTTAATGCAAAATTCCTCTGGCTGTCAAGGAGTCGTTGAGTTGCATATCATTGGATATTTTTTTTTAACTTTTTTTTCCAGGTTTATTGAGAAATAATTGATATACACCATTGTATTAGTTTAAGACTCACAACACATTTTTATTTACATATATCATGAAATGATTGTCACAAATGATCAGCTAACACTCATCATCTCATATAGGTACAATAAAAAAAGAAATGAAGAAAAAGAAGAAAAAGAACAATTTCTCTTTGTAATGAGAACTCTTTTTTGTTTTTTTTTTAAGATTTTATTTATTTATTTGACAGAGAGAGACACAGAGAGAGAGGGAACACAAGCAGGGGGAGTTGAAGAGGGAGAAGCAGGCTTCCTGCTGAGCAGGGAGCCTGATGTGGGGCTTGATCCCAGGACCCTGGGATTATGACCTGAGCCGAATGCAGACACTTAATGACTGAGCCACCCAGGCACCCCA
>JAPYYM010000706.1:0-14374 GCA_028534135.1 Potos flavus
GAGAGGTCCTCCGAATTTTCCGTCTACACTCGCTTCAGCCACCTCTGCGCTGTGCCCCCTGAACTTACTGAAAGGAGGGACTGCACGAATCAGAGGCCCCGAGGTTCCTGAAATCCACACCAAGCTGGACACGCACGGGTGTCACGTAGCTTCTCGGGTTCTCTACTGCCAAGCCGTTCGCTTCGTCCATTCCCTCATGCAGGCCCAAGGAACCCCGCTTTAATTTTCCACACACCAAGTGTTACGCCTCCTGCGTTTGTGATCCTTTTCCTAATTCCAGCTCCAGGACGTCGCCCTATTCCTTGCAGCAGACTCCTTGAAGGTTTTCAATCCCGTAGACAGTTCTCAAACCTGGGCCATTCAAGGCGTGAGTCTCAGTCTCCGAGAGGACAGAGCTCGTCCGACCCAGCATTTCAAAGCTCTTTCCACGGGGCCAGGTCTCTGTTTCCACAGGAGCCAGCAAACCCTGCCCAGTGGTGTGGGACCCGGGGCCTGCCGGCGGCAATTACTCGTGTTTCGATCTTTGCCAAAGACTTTTACTTTATTTGCTGGTACACTGCCTCTCTGATTACATTACGGGTCTGCACCCCTGTGTGTGTGCGTGTGTGTGTGTGTGTGTGTGTGTGTGTGTGTGTGTGTGTGTGGCAGCCTGTGCCTTATAAATAGCAGCCTGTGCTTTTTTCATTTTTTTTTTAAGATTTTATTTATTTGACAGAGAGAGAGAGAGAGAGAGAGAGATCACGAGTAGGCAGAGAGGCAGGCAGAGAGAGAGGGGGAAGCAGGCTCCCTGATGAGCAGAGAGCCCAATGCGGGGCTCGATCCCAGAACCCTGAGATCATGACCTGAGCCGAAGGCAGAGGCTTTAACCCACTGAGCCACCCAGGCGCTCCAAGCCTGTGCTTTTCTTTCCATCAGTCCCTACCTACTCCCCTATCCTGCCCTTCTCATTTTTTTAAAAAAATTCATTCTTTTAAATTAGAACGCCAGTAAATAACTCAGTAACCTGAGCCTGATGTTCCTGCTTCCTGGAGGTGGGAGCACAGGCCTGATATTTGCCGGCGATTTCCACAGAAGGATGTTGAGCAATTTGCAACAAGATCTGTCTTCCCTTCGGAACAACCTACCACAACCTACCACAGTGTGTCCTCGGCACACTCCAGCCTGCGTGCTCCCGCGTGCGCTCTGCGGACAAGGATTTGATGGGAACACCATTTTTTTTTTCACTTTGGTGCTTGTATCTGCAGAAGAGTCTATGTTCTTGTCAGTTCAGAGGGCTGACTTCTTTGTTGGTTTCTGTTCTAGAACCTTCTCAAACAACAATCTGAACAATGTGTGTGTGTGCACACGTGTGAGAGAGTGAGACAGACAGAAGAGACAGAGATACAGAGAAAACACGAAACAGTGTCTCATGATTTCATTTGTTCATTCTCCCTAAATGTCTAGGTCTTTCTGTCTCTCCCCCTGCCTCCCCTACATGATACTCTCTCTCCTCCCTTCTGCTTTGTTTCTTCATTTCTAAAGACCACATCCACTCCCACCCACCTTAACTGATCTTAATACAGAACACTACATGTAATTCCAAATTAATTGAACTTAATAATTTTAGTGTTCTCTTATTAAATGGCAGCAAAATAGAATAATTTCTTCTTTTCCATTAAAGAGGGGGAAGGGGTGGTAACTAAAATGTTTTCTTTTTTTTTCTCAAAATTTTTAATGCCATATATCTGGTTTTATTGTCAAAATTTCAGTCGCCCTATATGATCCCACCTTTCTCATTTTACATTAAATCGAGAGCGTTTTCACATGCCATTAAGTATTCTTAGAAAATGTATTTAACTATTTGTAAGTTGATGGCATTTTAGTGTTTTGTTTTTTTTTATTTTAGGACATACAACTTAATTATATCCATTGGTTGAATTGCCAGTGCTAGAATTACAGGGTTACAAGGGTATATTTTAAAAGCTCTCAATAAATATATTTATATGCAGTCCTGCAGGTGGGCCCATCTAGCTGGCATTGAGCAATATCTTGGAAAAAGACAACTTTGTTCATCTAATAAGTGAGAACAGTATCTCGATATTTTAATTTGCATTTCATTGATTACCAGTGAAGACTCAGAGATAACAGCATTTAGAAAAGGAAGGACGCTTACTTGCAAAAAATATGAGACACTCAGAAGGACCTGCTCATTAAATAAAAAACACAACGGGTCATTAAAGCCAAACATCACAAAATTACCAATGAGATTGAATTTACAGTTGGTATGTTCATGACCAAAACCCAGCAATTTTCTTACAGGGCTATCATTTCTGCAAAAATTGTGGCCAGTCTTCAGGGAGCAGCATTTCAAAAGTCAGGGTTAAAGTTGTCTGCATTAAGCAGTCAGCAACTTATAGGAAATGCTTAGGCGTGTTCATTTATTTGGGGGACTGAAATTAGACAGAGTCAAAAGTATTTATTGTCCCTTAACCATGGGACTTAATGGAGGCAATATGCGTATAAAGGATGTGCAGAAAAGATCACGTCTTCTTTTGTAAATGCACATTTCTGTCTTTTGCCCTATTTAACTTTATTGAAGTTCATTTTTTGCCAATTAGGTTTTACTTGCAGTATGTTAAAAATCCATTGCTGGATATTGCCAAAAAAATTTCCTGTATCATTTGCCTTTTCATTTGGCTTATGGCACTTTTATCACAGCCAACACTTATATTTTTGTGTTGTCAAATCCATCAGTTACTTCCTTTGTAACCTCTGTTTTGGTATTATGCTTAGAAAGTCTTCCCCAACTCTTTTAATATTGCTCATAGACAACCCACAGAATGGGAGAAAATATTTACAAACCATGTATCTGATAAGGGCTAATAGTCAGGATTTATAAAGAACTCCTACAACTCAATAACAACAACAACAACCTGATAGAAAAGTGGCCAAAGGACTTGAATAGACATTTCTCCAAAGAAAATACACGAATGGTCAACAAGCCCATGAAAAGATGCTCAATATCACTAATTATTAGGGAAATGAAATCAAAACCACAATACCGCGTTGGTAGTATAGTGGTGAGCATAGCTGCCTTCCAAAACCACAATATCACCTTCTATCCATTAGGATGGCTCTAAAGAAAAGAAAAGAAAAAGGAAAGGAAAAAAGAAAGAGAAAAGGAAGGAAGGGAGGGAGGGAGGAAAGAAAAGGAAAGGAAAGGAAAGGAAAGGAAAGGAAAGGAAAGGAAAGGAAAAGAAAGGAAAGGAAAGGAAAGGAAAGGAAAGGAAAGGAAAGGAAAGGAAAGGAAAGGAAAGGAAAGGAAAGGAAAGGAAGAAAGAAAAAGCGACAACACGTGTTCGTAATGACATGCAGAAATTGGAGGGTTTGTGCATGGCTACTGAGAATGTAAAACGATGCAACTGCTTTTGAAAACAATACAGTGATTCCTTGGTAAAAACACAATTACCACAGGATCTAACAATTCCACTTCCCAAAAAATTGAGAGCAGGGGGAGCTTGGGTGGCTCAGTCGGTTAAGCATTGGATTCTTGGTTTCAGTTCAGGCCATGATCTCAGGGTTGTGAGATCAAGCCCCGTGTGGAACTCTGCACTCAGTGCAGAGTCTGCTTGGGATTCTCTCTCTCCTTCTCCCTTCGCCCCTCCTCTCTCTCCCTCAGATAAACAAATTTGCACACCCATGTTCATAGCGGCATTATGCACAACATCCGAAAGATGAACCTTGAAGACGTTATGCTGTGTGAAATAAGCCACACATAAAGCGGCAAATGCTGTTTGTTTTCACTTACATGAGGTACCTCGAGTAGTCAAAGTCAGAGACAGAAAGGAGAATGGTGGTTGCCAGGGGCTGAGGGGGGGGAAATGGAGAGTCGTTTGATGCGTGTAGGGTTTCAGGGTTATAGGATGAAAAAGTTTTGGAGACGGATGATGGTGGTGGTTGTACAACAACACGAACGTGCATAATGGTACTGAAATGTACACATAAAAATGTCTAAAATGATAAATTTCATGTTATGTATATTTTATGTAATTTAAAAAATATATTGCAGGGCGCCCGGGTGCCTCAGTTGGCTAAGTGTCCGACTCTTGGTTTTGGCTCTGGTCATGATCTCAGGGTTGTGAGATCGAGCCCCGTGTCTGGCTCCAAGCTGGGTGTGGAGCCTGCTTGGGATTCTCTCTTGCCCTCTCTCTCTGTACCACTCCCCTCTACTTGCGTGTGCTTTCTCCCTCTTAAAAAAAAAACAAAAAACACATTGCTTATATTTTCTCATATTACTTTTAATAGTGCTGTGCGTTTATGTGCTGTGGGTTTTTAGGAATGATTCTGACTGAAAATCGTCAGCAATTTCCATCCACAATTCAAGTTCACCTGTTGGTAGTGGGAGGTTGGTGGCTGGGGGCTGGGGGCCTGGTGAAAACTAAATTAAGGTGAGTTAGGAATAGGGACAGACCCTGAGAGATAGAGTTGGGTGGATTGGTTATGCTCTTTTGAGGACAAGGAATACAGATTTTCTTAGGGTACCTGTTCCAAGTATTGTTGCTGTGTGACAAATTACACCAACCTTTGTTGATTAAGCAACAAATTTATTCTCTCATGGATTCTGTGAGTCAGCAATGTGGGCGGGGCTCAGGCTAAGCGGTTCTCATGGTGTGGACTGAAGTCACTCAGTGATACTCAGCTAGGGGATAGGTTGGTCTGGGTCCAATATGGTGTCTTGGTGGGGGATGACTGGGTGGCTGGTTTCAGCTGGGCCTGTCAACTGGACAGCCCACACGTGTCCTACTCACATTGCGGTCTCAGGGTTGTCAGATTTCTTCCATGGCGGCTCAGACCTCCCGGAGTGAAGGTCCCAAGAGAATAGGTTCGAAGCTGTACGGCTTTTCTGACCTAGCCCTGAAAGTCACACAGTGTTACTTGCACTGAATTCTTATTTTATTTTTTAAGATTTATTTATTTATTTGAGAGTAGGGAGAGGCAGAGGGAGAGTCGGAGAGAGAATCCCCAGGCAGACTCCCCACTGAGCCCAGAACCCCATGTGGGGCTCCACCCCAGGACCCTGAGAGCATGACCTGAGTCGAAATTAAGAGTCAGCTGCTTAACCGACTGAGCCACTCAGGTGCCCCACTTGTGCCGCATTCTGTCGGCTCCGGCATAAGGTCAAGGAGAGAGGAATTACAAGGCATCTCCCAGTGGGGGAGTGGCAAGGTCACACTGAGGAGAGAATGTGGGATGGAGATGTTGTTGTAGCTATCTACAGACAATACAGTATACCCTACCGCTATAAAAACACAACGGACCAGAGTCAGGAAAACCCTGGAATGGAAGCAGGGCAGGACGAGCACAGCCCGTCTGCGACCTTCTGCATATCTGCTTGGGTCCCTGTCTGGCTCACTGTCTTTTCCTCGGTCTTCCTCAATTTCCTTTGGCCCCTGCTCTTCCCTCAACCCTCCCTCACTCTCCCCCTGTAACCTACCATGGCCTCTCCAGCCTTTGTGAAGCTTCCCCCAAAATGTCTTCCTTCAAATTTCTGAGAGCAACTCTGATTGATTGGCTCAGCTCATATTCCTCAGCAGTCTGTGATCCAATCACGGAGACGGGGGTGCCTGTTGGAAGTAAAGGGAAAGGGGGCTGGGAAGCTGTCAGACGACATTGCCATTGGTTCGCACACCTGGCTGTACACTTGAATCACCTGGGCAGCTTTCAAAAAAAAAAAAAAAAAAAGACTCATGGGGGCGCCTGGGTGGCTCAGTCAGTTAAACAGCTGCCTTTGGCTCAATCATGATCTCAGGGTCATGGGATCGAGCCCCGCATCCGGCTCTCTGCTTAGCAGCGAATGTGATTCTCCTTCTTCCTCTCCCTCTGTGATCTCTCACTCTTACTCTCTCTCTAATACGTAAATAAAATCTTTAAAAATATATATATACTCATGGCTTGAGTCCCATCCCTAGATGTTCTGATTTAATTATTTTGGGGTCAGAGACTGAGCACGGGTATTTTTAGATACCTGGTACCCATGCTTCTCCCACAGTCCTTTTTTCCTTTACAGGGAACGCTGCCGCTGGCTGTCATGCTCTGGGAATGACTAAGGTGTGACCACAGCTTGCCCAGGGAGTATCGTCTACCACACAGGGAAAGAAAAACAGGCTTTTCTTGTTTTTTGTCTTTGAGTATGTGTTGTGTTTGTTTCTTTGTTTTTCACAAATAAAGTCTTAAAGAATTTGTGACCTGGAAGGCAACCCAGAGACAACCAAATATGACACATTCATTTACAAATATGGAATAGAGTGACCAGTTCGCCCCGGTCTGTCTGGGACTGTCCCAGCTTTGATACGGAAGTCCTACCACGTCCCCAGGGAAATCTCCCAGTCGGTCCCAGGCAAACCGAGAAGGCTGGTCACCCTATATGGAAACTCTATCCCTGTTGGCAGTCACTGCCCATTGTCCCCTGCCCTCAGCCGCTGGCGGCCACTTATAGCTACTTTCTGTCTGTATGGAAATGCCTGTTTAGCCATCTCATACACATGGCATCCTACAATATGCGGTCTGTTGTGTCTGGCTTATTTCACTGAGGATAACGGTTTTAAGGATCATTCCCATAGCATGGATCAATACCTCATTTCTTTTTATGGCTGAATAATACTCCATGGCATGGCTATACCACATTCATCGGTTCATGGACATATGTGTCATTTCCACTTTTTAGCTATTATGAAAAATGCTGCTATGAACGTACATGTAAAGATTTTTGTGCGGATGTGTGTTTTTAATTCTCTTGGGTATGCACCGAGGACTGGAATTGCTGGGTCATATGGTAACTTTACATTTAACATTTTGAGGAACGGCCATATTGTTTTCCACAGCAGCTATGCTATTTTGCACTCCCAACAACAGTGCGCAATTGTGCCAAGTTTTCCTCATACTTACCAACAGCTGTTATTATCTGTCTTGTTAATTATAGCCATCCTGGTGGATATGAGTGGTATCTCATTAAGGTTTTGATTTGCATTTTCCTGATGACTAATGATGTTAAACATCTCTTCATGGACTGATTAGCCATTTGTGTATCTTCTTAGGGATATGTGTATTCAGATCCTTCATTCGTTTTTTATTTTTTTAGAGAGATGGGGGCTGGCAGGAGAGAGAGAATCTTAAGCAGGCTCCATGCCCAGCGTGGAGCCCAATATGGGGCTTGATCCCACGATCCTAAGATCATGATCTGAGCTGAAATCAAGAATCAGATGCTTAACCCACTGAGCCACCCAGGTGCCCCAATTAAAAAAATTTTTTAAAGTAGGCTCCATACCCATGGGGCTTCAACTTATGACCCTGAGGTCAATAGTTGCATGCTCTGTCTACTGAGCAAGCTAGGCGCCCCCCAGACTCTCAGTTATATGTCATTGACCCATGTCTATCCTTACGCCCATACCAACACTGTCTTTAGCTTTAGAGTAACTTTAGAAATAGAGAAGTGTAGGGGTGCCTGGGTGGCTCAGTGGGTTAAAGCCTCTGCCTTCGGCTCAGGTCATGATCTCAGGGTCCTGGGATCGAGCCCCACATCGGGCTCTCTGCTCAGCGGGGAGCCTGCTTCCCCCTCTCTTTCTGCCTACCTCTCTGCCTACTTGTGATCTCTCTCTCTGTCAAATAAATAAATAAAATCTAAAATAAATAAAAAAGAAATAGAGAAATATGAAAAAAAGAGAAAAAAAAGAAATAGAGAAGTGTAAGTCCTCTAGCACGGTTCTTCCTTTTTGATTGTTTTGGTTATTCGGGGTCCCTTGAATATCTGTATATGATTCTCGCTCTCAGAATCCAGTGGGAACCCAGCCATGTCCACTGCCAGCCCACAGACCTTCTGTCATCGACTCCCGGGGCCCTTCATCGGGGTAGCGTCAGCCTATTCACCGCCATACTTCTAAGGTACCTCTGATCCTTTGGCACCTTCCTTAGCTAATGCTTGAGGACTCCGCCAGGGACACCACCATTCTGCTTTTCCCAACAGTCAGAAGTAAGATTCTCAAACAAAAGAGAAAAAAAAAAACAAAACAGGAGAGGCTGGCCATTCTGTGGTCATTTCAGCTTCTCTGTCGTTGGGCCAAGGGTTCCTGAGACCCAGTTTCTATGACCTGAGACCCAGTTCCTGAGACCCAGGTTCTATGTGATCTACCGGCTAAATGGTTCCTGGAGAACGTGCATTGGTCTCTCATCTGCTTTACAGGTGTCTTAAAACAAGGTAAACTGCTCAGGGCCAGAATAAAATATGAGGACATTTTGAGCAGGCTCATAATTTGGCATTCTCTCAAAGTGATGCTCTTGAAATATTTGCTTAGCAGGAGTGGGAAGATCTGATTTTCTACCCATACACAGGCCCAAACAGCTTGACTCACTGCGTCTCCCTCTGCTGGCCACGGGAGTCCGTAGACTCAAAACTTGGGGCAAGGGGCGCCTGGGTGGCTCAGTGGGTTAAAGCCTCTGCCTTCGGCTCAGGTCATGATCTCAGGGTCCTGGGATCGAGCCCCGAATTGGGCTCCGTGCTCAGCGGGGAGCCTGCTTCCCCCTCTCTCCCTGCCTACTTGTGATCTCTCTCTCTCTCTGTAAAATAAATAAATAAAATCTTAAAAAAAAAAAAAAACTTGGGGCAAAATAGATTCCCTCTGATGTCCCTCTTTCTCCAGTTGTCCATTGGGCTTTTCTGAACCAGACAAGTATTTTTAGCCTCAATTACAAAATTATGTTACTCGTATTAGTCAGCTTATCACTTACTATCATCTCTCTGAGCCATGCCTCCCTCTTGTATTCATTTTATTGGATTCTCCCCACGAGCACACACCGACTGCAGTATGTAGTATTTCCTTGGACACGACCCTGCCTTAGAAAAGTCCAGAGACTTGTGTAATGTTTGTATACGTTCGCAATGCACGTAAATGGTAACCCGACTTTAGCTGCATCAGAATTATCTGGAGAAAGACCCAGATTCCTGGATGCCACCCCAGACACGAATTCTGCAGATCTGTGTGGGGCTGGAGAGCCTACATTCATAACAGGGGGATGCTGAGCCTGCCGGGCAGTGGGCCATACTTTGAATAGCACTAGTTTAGATCTCCCTCTATTTTTAAAGTTTAATCATTCAACCTTTCATTCTCAAGGTCTGTCCATATTATTGTATATGTCTTCAGTTCATTCATTCTAACTGATCCAAGAATTCCACAGTCTACCTCTCTTCAACAGCTTACTTTTGCACTCTCCTAGCGACGGACACCATCACCCTCTCTCACACATAGGATGCTGCAATGAATGTTCTCCTGTGTCCTTGTGGATGTAGGAATGAGTTTCTCTGAGGGTTCCACTCAGGAGTGGGGATGCTGGACTAGCAGTACACCTAATTTTTCTAAGTACTTCCAGACTGTTGCTTTCCAAGATGATCAAACCGGACCCACTCCCATAGGCGAAGAGTCCATAAACTTCTTGGAAGGCATAAAGCATTTTTAATTTCAATAATCAAAGAAATTTGTCAGTCCCTGTAAACAGCAAGATGAGAAGCAACATCTGGTTTCGGAATTTTACCTGATGGACATTGCAAACTCCAAAAGCACTGGGCAGAGATAGGTCTGGGTCGGCAAGGAATCCATATGCACGAATGCACACCCACGCACACACCCACGTGCGTGCCCCCAGCCCTGAGGCACGAACTGCGCCGGCACAAGCAGAGACCATTTTGATTGTCCTCGTCTTCCTTAAATGTGAGCTCCCCACACAGACCAGAGCATTCTGAGCAGATTCATCATCCAGGATCTGCCTCTGATCACTGCTCTGTGAAGCCCTTGGGACCAGAAGTTGCTCCAGGGTTGGGAGGAGACCCGGAACTCTCCAATGCTTGGTCAGAAGCTTGGGACAACCCATTGTCTCAATTATCTCATCTCACTCAGCAGGATTTGCTTTCCTGTTGATACCTGATGTTCTCGACAATAAGCGTAAAAATAGAACCTTCACGACTACTCAGTGCCTTTAAAATAACCCACAAAATTCTTTAGCAGATGCCTTTGTTGACCTTAGCTATTCTTTTAAAGTGTCTCCCTTTTTGATACTTACAAATGAAGTTAAATTGGGCATTATATTCAAATGACACAATTTTCCTTTCTAAAGGAGTAAGGCGGTGGGGGGGGCGGTTAGTGGAGGTGTGATAATTTGGGCAATGCTCCACACAACAGATATTTGTGTTGATGTACAGTTATTATGGTTATTTATAATTCAGTTCTGTCCTGAATTATGTTTGAGATGCCACAACCAGTCTAGCTACGTTGAACTGCTCGGACTCTCTGGCAAAAAACAGTCGGTTGATTTGGAAAATAGCAAGTGAAGAGACTTTAGAAAAGGAAATTTTATCAAATGTCAGAGAAAAGTACATAAATATTCATTCAAGTATATATGAGGGTCTTTGAATTGATGTGGTATTTCGTGGGGTACTGTTTATTGCTTCGTTCACATTTTATAAAATGAACTATTGATTTAAAAACACAAACCTTAAAAGTCACACTTACCAACTTTGCCGATGACCCCAAACTGGGAGAAAGGGCAAATTAAAAAATGGCATGATGCATATTTAAATGATTTCAACACATCAGAATGCTGAGCTGAAACTCAAAAGATAAAATGAAAACTGCCACTGTATTTAAGTATAAAATGGAGAAGCCCACACAGGTACGGGACACCAGGCGCCTGGCATTGTCCCCATCCATGTGAAAAAGGGTCGTGGCAGAATCCAAGTAAGATGACACAGTTTTAGGAGAAAACTTTTATGAGACAAAGGAGTCACGATTCCTGGTAAATAGCAGCCCTGGTACTCTCACGGTCCCCGTCTTCTTTGAGACACTGTAAGCTTGGTGAGGTAGGGATCAGGTCCTCCTTGCCCTTAACAGGATCCCGGAGACTGGCTGGCAAGTGGTGCCCAGTGCATACTTGGTGAAGGAATGAAGACATACTGAACTGAACGCAGGCACTCCACTGTCAGAGGGAACATTGAAAATTAAGGTCTATCCTGAGGAAGACCATGATGGTGAATCCTGGGTACGATTAACTGGTGACGAAGAGGCAGGACAGATCACGTGGGAGGAATTTGATGGGGAATCTTAAAATATCCAGAGGGCAGTTGGGGGAAACAGTAGAATTGCGTGCCTTGGTCCAGAGCCCAGAAGTGCACTCCTGGGTGAGAGAGAGGCAGGTTCAGGTTTAATGTAATAACCTTCTCAGGATGGTAACTGTCCGGCGACAGAAGATGGCCAGCCTTGCCTGGCAGTATGTTCTTTCCCGTTGGAGAGTTCCAGCATTGCTTGACAGGTTTGAGAGGATCCCTCTGTTGAGGGAAGAATTTTATTTCCCCCCAAATCGTGCTTATTAGGTTCCTTGAAATACAGGAAAACATGAAGAAGGACACAAAAATGGCCCATAAGTCACCTCCTTTGGAAACTACCAAAGGTGAAAAAGAAAATGATTGAAAGGCATTAAAATGTTATTTTAAATTCTACTTGTTCCAGTTTAAATTGGTAGTGGAAATGGTGGTAATTTTTTAACTGGAGCCAGGTTGTGGAAGGTCTTGAATACCCAGCCCCTAAATATCTAGATTCTATTCAGATGGTCTCCAGTGGCTTCTTATTTTTTAGGGCCAACGTTGGCATTCAAAAGCTGAAGTGTTGAACCAAAGAAGTTGTTTTGAACAACATATGTGGGTTTCTTGCAGTCATGAAGGATTATATAACTTGAAACTTCATCCCTTCTCAGGGCAGAAACTTCCAGAAAGAAATGAATCCTATTTATCGCTAAGCTGCCTGGGTTTGTTTCTTTAAACAAATCTCTACAACTTCCACCCAAAGCTGTAGTTAACAGTCTCAGAATTGGGGCTGTAAAGTCCTACAAGTCTTCTCTTAGGGTTGTAACCTATTATTGGGGCCCTGGCCACAAACCTTGTCACTCAGTGGAGCACAGGAAGGGGAGCCTTTATAGCAAGTCCTCCAAGAGAGCAAACCTTAAGGTCAGGACTTCTTGCCCGTGGCGCACAGCTATAGATCTGTTGGCTCAAGATAGCACTTCTCCCCTCTTCTGGCTCTGTGCCTTGTCCCTGTCCCTTGTCCCTGTCTTATCCCTAATCCCATGCTCGCCCCTTAGGCCACAGAGATGGGTGGAGTGGTAGGCCGGAGACTCAGAATAAGCCAAACCACATTATTCAATCTTTCACCACCCTAATTGCCACAAAGATCCACCCCAAACTGGGCCAAAGGCAAGAGGGGCTAAAGATTGGAGCCTGAAAATCATGAATGGCCACGTTGTCCACAGCTGGCAGAAACCCTCCCCAAGGAATGAAGATAATAGGGCAGATTGCATTTACAAAAAATGGCCACAGAAATATTTCTCATCCCACATGCTCTTCTAGAATCCAGGTACTTCCTACGAAGAGGTGAAGTTTATGACTGTCCCCATCCTCGGAGACGAGCGGGCCTCTGTGACTGCCGCCACTGCTAGACGAAGGCAGAGAGATGCTATCTGACTCTGGGGCCAGCTCACAGACCCAACACAGCTTCCTCCTGGCTCTCTCTCGGAGGCCTGTCCTTGACATCTAGCTCCCACGCCATGGATAGACCCGCAGAGAAAGACATCTGGAGCCCCGGCCCCAGTTGACCTCCCAGGTGACAGCACTGACCTGCTAGCCTGACTGAACTCTCTTAGAAGCAGATCCCCCACCCCTTAGTCGAGACTTTCTGCTGATATCACAGGAAGCAGAGATGAGCCTTCGCTTCCATGCCAAATCTTGTCCAAATCTCAGATTCACGATCATAATAAATGACGGTCATTGTTTTAAGCTCCTAAGGTTTGGAGTGGTTTGTTACATAGCAATACATAACTGGTATACTCGGGAAGATGGAGAGTCACAGTGGTTTTTGAGCACTTAGTTCCCTCGTCTGTGAGGCCTACCAGCACCTTCTCGAAGTAATGAGAACCTTGGAAAATCACCTTTTGTCTAAAATCATTGGGTTTCTGTCCCGTGCTGTCAGAACAATCCTGATTAACACGGTGGTCATGATTAAGGACGGGTTCTGCTCAAATAAGAAGGTCGTCTGACACCTGTGGGTCCTGTCCCTCTCAAGACACTCAACTCTAGAGTACGGAATTCTAAGATGAACAAAATTACCCCACAACCCCCACCCCTGCCTTCAAAAAAATCTGTAATGATGGGTTTTGCAACTTTCATTTTGTCACATTGGACTATTATTTTAAAAAATCAACTGCTACATACTTTTACTATTATTATCTTATATAAAAAAAGGATATTTAAACATTAAAAATGTAGGGTGCCTGGGTGGCTCTGTGGGTTAAAGCCTCTGCCTTCAGCTCAGGTCATGGTCTCAGGGTCCTGGGATCGAGCCCCGCGTTGGACTCTCTGCTCAGCGGGGAGCCTGCTTCCCCCTCTCTCTCTGCCTGCCTCTCTGCCTACTTGTGATCTCTCTCTCTGTCAAATAAATAAGTAAAATCTTTAAAAAATAATAATAAAATAAACTAAAAAATAAACATTAAAAATGTAGAAAGGACAGAATCTCAGAATAAAGAAGAGTCCTTTAAATTGAATACATTTGGTATCATGCAAAATTTACCATACTGACTTTTCCCCCCCTTTTACACTATGGCGTAGTGCAAAATTTATCAAAGCCGGGAATCAGTCCCCAATGCTTGGAGACTGGAAAGTCTGCTTGGTACCAGTGGGAGGGGGAAGCAAAGCTCCATATAGCACAGTGTGCCCTCAGAAAACTCACTTTAAAGAAATCTGGCATTGGGGAGCTAGAGGGGGTTGGCTCAGTATGGCTGTCCCTGCCTAGCCGTGTTGTTTCCAGAGTGCTCCTTCTCCAGACAGACTTACCGGTTAATAGATGACCTTGTTTCATGAAGCAGTATTGAATATTATGGCCAGGTATGCAGATTGGAGAATCAGAAGGAAGCCAGATTTAAATCTCAGTGTCAACTGCTTTATTTATATTTTATCTATTTTCTATCTATCTATCATCTAGTTAGTTATTTATTTAGAGCGTAGGTAATTTACCTCTCAATTTCCCCTGACTGCTAAATAGGAATGTCTTAGTTTGAATTTCCCAGAAACAGACCCTGGGAGTAGAATTCTCTTGAAAATTACATACCAGTATTCAAGAAAGAAAAGAGATGAACATATGGGAAGGGGTAAAGAACAAAAGGAGAGAGGGAAACAAGCCATAAGTGACTCTTAATGACAGAGAACAAACTGAGGGTTGATCGGGGAGGGACGTGGGTGGGGGATGGGCTAGATGGGGGATGGGCATTAAGGAGGGCACTCGTGATGAGCACTGGGTGTTGTATGCAA
>JAPYYM010000707.1:0-14372 GCA_028534135.1 Potos flavus
CTGTCAATACTCCAAGTTCGGGCACGATCGGCTTGTGAGGTCATTTTGTTAGAATCCTTGCAGCAGATAGGACTCCAGAGCTCTCTAGATGAGGGGGGATCCAGAGGGCACACCCACAGTCCCTCAAGAGCAGCAAGCACTCAAGGACACCCCCCTCCTTTCTCTGGAGGGCTCATCTGAGAAACGCCTTATTCTCATGCGGTCGGCACACAGGGGCGTACCCGCGGCACCCACTTTGCCACCAAGCATCCCACACGCTCGTGAACTGAGGCTGACCTCAGGGTCCTCCGACCCTCTCCCCACTTGCAGCTATAGGAAAAGCCTGGCCGAAGGAGGCAACTCTAAACAAATTTAGCTACAGCCCTAACAAAGGGTCTCCTTTTAAAGAATACAATTAACCTAATTGGCGACTGGCATAGACCATAGTGGACATGTGGTCACCATGTTACAAGTCTGTGAGTCTTTAGGCTGGGCACGAAAACTCTAGGAAATATTAGCTTATGTTCCTACATTGGTGCCTCCTCTTTTGCCCTTCCCTCCAAAGTCAGGCCTTTCTCGTTCATCGCCTCAGGGCAGGGTTGTGTCAGCAGAACAAAATCACTCTCTGCCTGGCTTTCTCTTCCCCTGAATGAGATGACAGAGATTAAATGAAAAATTCAGGAGAGAAATATCCCCCTCCCCGTGTCCAGGGTGACATTGCTAGAATTCAGAAGTATGGCATTGGGGGAGGGGGACAGAGTGCAGACATTGATGAGTTTTGGAGAAGCTGAGCCTACACCCATTTCTTGACTCAGTGACGAGGTCGAGCCCCACAGAGGAGCAAACGCCGGGGAGATAAGAAGGATCTCCGAACGGGGGGACAGCCCCAGGTGGCAAGGAGCTCAGGGAAGAGACAGGCTATGTGGGATGTCTAGGCGGGTGAAGGCCTTATGGAATTTTCTCTGTGTTCCTCATGGGGTGGGGCTCCAGAGTCATGGCCGAGTGGCAGAGAGGTAACATAGTCAGCCGTCACTCTGAAGGGATCACAGGACAGAAACGAAGGGCATCTACCCACAGTCTGAAAGGTCCACTGACACAGACCAGGTGGGGTGGGGGAGGTCCCAGAGGAAGCTTTTGCTAACAGGGGATGTGGCCCTTCTCTGCCCGTCCGTTAGATACCACTTGGAGAAAGGGTTTGGTTCTTGAAGATTCTGCCAGTCCAACCGAATGAAAAGTCAAAATAGAAATTAAAGAAAACAAGGCTGTCACACTTCTCGTACACATGACTTTGTGAACAATTCATAAAATTTAAATCATATCTACATACAGATTTAACAAATCACCTTTTAAAAAACTGAGACTTTCTGGGAAGATGTCAGGCAGGTGACTGCTGTACTATGTAAATCTGAATCTTTACGCGCCTTTAAAAAGGTTTTTTTTATTTGAGTATGGTTGACACACCATGTTACTTTGATTTCAGGCATACAACATAGCGATTCAACTTCTTTATACGTTATGTATGCTCACCACAAGTGTAGCTACTTAGGTGCTTTTTAAAAGAAGAAGGAAAAATTATTCCAACTCCTCTCTCTTAAAAAAAAGAAAAAGAGAAAGAGGGTCATTGTAGTGTTAGCAGCCACTTTCCAAACATTTCACTGAAAAAAAAAAACAAACTCTTGAATCTAGTCATTCATTCATCTTAGGCAAATATGGAAAAACTGGGAGAATTAGCAATGAACAGCGAAGTTACCAGAACAGGGGCTGGAGATGGAAAAGGTTTTGCAATTTCATAGCCGCCGCCCCCTCGGGTGGTGTAACGGGTCATGGACACAGTGTGTTTGGGTCCCTGCTTGTCAGGACGGCCCGGAGGAGAGCCCAGACACAGGCTCCTTTGACCTTCACGTCTTTAATGTCCCGGCGGCCTTGATGTCTGGAACGGCTGCCCTGCCCGCGCCTGTGGAAGGCGTCCTGTCGAGTCCTGCACTCCCCACCCACCCCGCCAATTCATGAGTTGGAGTCATGGAACCTTCTGCCTTCAGGGGCTTCCCACTGGGATGGGCTGCAAACATGCCCTTGGAAAAGATTCTTGCTGAAGAAGAGGGGGACCCCTGAGAAGGGAGAGAAGGGCTTTGGCAGGCAGCGGGGGGAGAGGGATTTATGTTAGATATCAGGGAGTATTTTCCAGATCATCTGGACCAAAAAGCATGGGTTCACATCCCCCCGAGGGAAATTGGGGTGGTGGGAGTTGGGTCAGATTGCCTGGAAGCAGGGGTGACTCTGTCACTTAATGCCATCATTCAGTTTTTTGTTTTTTAAAGGGCCTTCCACTCTTAATTTTTATTTTTATTTGAGAGAGAGCGAGCGAGCAGGAGGGGGAGAGGTGGAGTGGGGGAGGGGAAGAAAGCGAGGGAGAGAGCATCCCAAGCAGGCTCCAGGATCAGCACAGAGCCCGACACGGGGTTCAATCTCACAACCCTGAGATCATGACCTGAGCCAAAACCGAGAGTCAGATGTTAACCGACCGAGCCATCCAGGTGCCCCTAGAAACTTCCACTTTTAAATATTCCCACAGACATGCACAAGCAACGGATTGACTTCCCAGTTCTCTCAATGGTGCCTCAGTCCTTCAACCGGGCTTTTCTCACTCAGCCTTGCCTTGAGGAATTTTCTCCTACCCTGTGGACTAGGAGACCGAAGCTTGACAGCTGTCACTAGAGCAGAGAAATGGACAGAACAGAGAGGATAACAGTCCACCCACCGGCGCCAGTCTCTTGTCGAATTCAGGCATATTTCTGAATTCATCAGCCCACCCCTCTGACCTTGCCCACAGTGGGAATGGCGAACAGAAATGCCTTGTGTCAAGGCGGTCACTCCTGTCTCCCCATCTCCCAGCGTCTTGTCTTCTAGATAAAGACCCAGGGACGGAGTCAGTTATGTAATGATTTATTCAGAGCTAACCAAGCAATGAGAGTCTAAACATTTTTTCAGCACTTCCTCTATGCCAGGCCCTTGATGTGGTCTGTCTTATTTAATTCCTCCAAAAGCCCTGGGAAGTAGAGACATTTATCAGCTTCACTTTTCAGAGAAGAAAGCCAAGGGGCACCTGGGTGGCTCAGTTGGTAGAGTGTCTGACTCTTAGTTTGGGCTCAGGTCATGATCTCAGGATCCGCGCTTA
The DNA here is from genome assembly GCA_028534135.1 of Potos flavus. Taxonomy (NCBI): domain Eukaryota; kingdom Metazoa; phylum Chordata; class Mammalia; order Carnivora; family Procyonidae; genus Potos; species Potos flavus. The sequence goes on from JAPYYM010000707.1 coordinate 3,155, forward strand.
GCTCAGAGTCTGCTTGAGATTCTCTTTCTCCCTCTCCTTCTGCCCCTCCCCCTGCTCATGTGCTCCCTCTCTCTCTAAAATAAATAAATCTGAAAGAAAGAAAGAAAGAAAGAAAGAAAGAAAGAAAGAAAGAAAGAAAGAAAGAAAGAAAGAAAGAAAGGAAGAAGGAAAGGAAGGAAAGGAAGGAAGGAAGGAAGCCAAGGCTTATGAGGCTAAGTAACTCACCAAAGGCTGCATGGCCATTAAGAGGCAGGCTGAGTGGGGTTTGAACCCCAGTCTATCTGACTCCAGAGCAGGATCTTAACTCCTAGGCTCTACCATTTCCTGGAAAGGATGTGGAGGGATGCATGACATATGGAAAGCTGGGGGATAAGCAGACTAGTTCATGAAAAGACAGGAGGGGCAAAATCTACTTTAAAACTATACATGGTGTCTTTGGGGCAAGGTTGAAAATTCCATTGTTGAAAATAGTGACCCTGTTTCTACGTTTGGCAAATACAGACATGGAGGCCACGGCTGCAAAAAGCTTGTAGACAATGGAAGTCAGAGTAAATGAGTTGGAAGGTTTGGAATGTACCAACTTCTTCCAAATACAGGTTTCCCCCACTATCAGGAAACAGGGCCTTCCTCCGAATACGTCTGCAAGAGGAAATGACATAAAGCAAAGAAGCGCTTGCCATTAATTTACATGGAAAAATTTCGAGTGTTCCCAGACCCCAAAATAACCTCTCCCGGGGTTTTCTGATACCTCAGGCCACATCTTGCCAACGCATGTATGGAGTAAGTGAAGAGAGGTACTGATGCTCACAGACCCAGTTCAGAGCTCCGGCGCCTGGGCGCTGAGGGGCTGAGCGTAGTTCCGGGGAAGGAGCTTGGCGAGGGCTCCCCACTCTCGCTGCTGCTTTGGGGTGCACACTGCCTCTCAGAGGGTTCCCTACCAAACCAACACTGCACCCCATTTTTGCTTGTCACCTTTGTTCATGAAAGTGCAAATCCTCTTCGGATTTCACTTAGTTATCGAAAACAGGTACTAATGTGGGCCTTTCACCAGAGTGAAGTCGTGTACTTTCGAAAAGCAGGAAACCTATAAAGGCATTGCTCCTTCTTCCCGTCCTAGCTCTACTCCAGGCCCTGGCTCTCTAACTCCCAGGCCTTCTGTTGAGCCACACTCCCCACCCTGTACAACCCCACCAAACTTCGGGCCTAACTCACTGGCTTCCAAGGAAATGGCAGGGTGGGACAGCCGGAGATGACAGCTCCGAGGGAAGCTGCCAAGCCCGCTCTGCCTCCAGAAGCCAATGGAAGGCATGATACAGAGAGGAGGAGGAGAGCCAAGCTATTACTGGGTGGGAAGCTGCATTCTCTGCCCAGACCATCTGTGGACACCCATCCAACTCTGAAGGGACTGGGGTGAGGTGTGTGGGGGGGGTGGTTGGTAGCTCTCTGCGGGGTAGAAATTTGGGGTGAAGGATTGAGCAAGGGTAACCAGCTGCCTAGGAGACAGGCCTGGCTTAAGATAAGGTTTGGCTGCTAGGCTTCCAAAGAGTGTTGAGAGATCTGGCAGGAAGCTGCAAGCTTTCTTATTACAAGCTTCAAAAATTCCAGAACATCACTTCTGCCACATTTTATTGGTCAAGCAAGGCAGGAAGGCCAACCCAGCTCTCAAAAGGGGGAGTAGCCATCTTTTATGTACCACACATCCCCATTTGCCAGAAGGATTAAGTGAGGCCCATGAGTGGTACCTGACTGCTTCTAGGTCATAGCGTTGCTAGATACTGTATTAGTTTTGTATTGGTGCTGTAACAGATTATCATAAACTTAGTGGCTTATAACAACACATTTATTCTCTTACAGTTCTGGAAGACAGAAGTCTGCAATGTGTCTTACAGGTGAAATCAGGGTTTCGACAGATGGCGTTTCTTCTGAAGGCTCTAGAGGAGAATTTGTTTTCTTGCCTTTGGCAGCTTCTAGGGTCTGCCTGCAATCCTTGGCCCCGCCCTTCGTCCTCCAACCTCTGCTCTGCCTTCACACCTGCCCTCTGACTTTGACCCTTGTGATTAGACCGGGCCCACCTGGATAATGCTGGGGAGTTACCCCATCTCAAGATCTTTTTATTTATTTTTTTATGGTTAAAAAAGGTTATATTTAGATTTAGCCACCTGGACTCAGTTTATTTATTTATTTTTTAAATTTTTATGTATTTATTTGACAGAGAGAGAGTGAGAGAGATCAGGCAGGGGGAGCAGGAGAGGGAGAAGCAGGCTCCCGCCTGAGCAGGGAGCCCAATGTGGGGCTCAGTCCTAGGACCCTGGGATCATGACCTGAGGCAAAGGGAGACACTTAACCGACTGAGCCACCCAGGCGCCCCAGTTTAGATGATCCTTTTTTTTTTTTTTTTAAGAGAAGGAGACAAGAAGGGGAAGGTGCAGAGGGAGAGAGAGAATCTTAAGCAGGCTGAGCACTGAGCCCAGCACTGAGCCCTAGGTGGGACTCAGTTTCACAGCCCTGAGATCATGACCTGAGCTGAAATCAAGGGTCAGATGCTTAACCCACTGAGCCACCCAGATGCCCCAAGATGATTCCAGTTTTATTGGCAATGTCCAAAGCAGCATAGTCAAGAACCGGCCACATTATGCCTTCTTCTCTCCCTCGGGCCTGGTCAGGGTGTTGGCCTTGCCCGTGGCAATGTCATAGAGCTTCTCCACAGACTGTTTGATCTGGTGCTTGTGGGTCCATCTCAAGATCCTTAATCCCATCTGTAAGGTCCCCTCTGCCACATAAGGTAACGTATCCACAGGCTCTGGGAATTAGGATGTGGACATCTGCCTACTAGAGATACCAAGCCTGACCTCGAACACAGGCTCCCAGCTCACGAGGTGTTTTCCGTGAGAGTAAGAGTGCTATAGGAGTTACATATTGCTTAAAAAATGCAGCATAAATGATCAACTCCCAAACTGGAGGCCTTAAAACTATACATGTTCATTTAGCTCCCAGCCCCGCGGGGTGATGGGTGGCTCGTCTCATCTTCCCTGGTCTTGCTCACGTATTTGTGTGTTGGTGCTTTTCCGCTGGGCAACTGAGGCAAATCGGCTCCTTTCTGCAGGTCTCATATCCTCCAACGGGCCAGCCCAGCTTATTCTCCTGTCAAAGGCTGAAGTGCAGGAACCCCAGGAGAAACGTGCAAGTGCATTTAAAGCCTGACCCGCATCTGCTAACAACCTATCCATCCAGACAAGTCATATGATTGGGGCCAGAGTCAGGGTAGGGAAGACGCGCTCAGATTTCACGACAAGGGTGTGGATCCCGGGAGGGGTGAAGACTTAGGACTCTGAATGTGTTTTCCTCTTTATCTCAGGCTCCCTGGGACAGCTGTTTCAGCTCCAGGTGCCAGTGGGTGCTAAAGTTCACCAGTGAGCGTTTGTTACGGGCTCACTGGCCGGAGATGTTCTGGAGCTTTGTCTTCTCCAAAGGGGGTCACGCCTGTGTAGTTATGCCACCCCTCGAGCTCTTCTTACACTGTAGCTGGAGCTCCTCCCACCGAGGGAAAGCTTTAACAGTCCCCTTGCACCAGTGGGAGCCTGGGATTGCCCTGACCAACGGGGCACAGAAGTGATACTACGTGCCTTCCAAAGGTTGAGTTATAAAACAGGATTCAGCTTCTGCCTATCTCTCTCTGTTTCAAGATGGTTTACCTTTGGAGCCCAACAAGCACACTGTAGAGAAGCCCGGGCCACACGGAGGGTTCAGTGGGAGAGGAACCAAGACCTCCTGCCCACCGTCAGCACCGACGTGGCAGCCATGGAAATAGGTAACCTTTGGCGGTGGATCCTTCAGTCCCAAGCAGACCTTCAGAGACTGCAGCCCTTTGACCACAAGGGCATGAGAGCTGAGCCAGAACCCCCTGGCCAAGCCACCCCCGGACTCCTGGGCCACAGAAACAATGGGAGATAAGAAATGATGACTGTTTTAAGTCATTAATAGTTGAGATGCTTTGTTATGCAGCATTAGCTAACAAGTACACACCTGTTTTTGAGGCTTAACGCGGGATGAGAATAAATATAGTCTGGGACCTTAAGGAACCTACAGTCCGCAGGTGACCAAGCAGACATTGATGGAATCAACAGCAATACATGTGTGAGTCTGTTTGGGTTTCTGTAACAGAATACCGCAGACGAGGTGGCTTGGGAATAACAGACATTTGTTTCTCACGGTTCTGGAGGCTGGGAAGTCCGTCATCGAGTCACCAGCAGCATTGGTGTCAGGAACCCACTTCCTGAGTCTTCTCGCTGAGTCCTCACATGGCAGGAGGGGCAGGGGAGCTCTCTGGGGTCCCTCTCATAACGCCCCTAATCCATTCATGAGGACCGAGCGGGTGTTAGTTCACCAGCCAGAGGCCCCCTATCCAAATACCATCACATTGGGGGGCGGCGAGGATTTCAACATATGACTTTTAGGGGGACACACATTCAGTCCATAGCAATGTTGGAGGTATTTAACATAATCAGGGTATACGAGGGTTGCTAAGAAGAAGGGTGGGTCACGGATCTGGTGACCATATTTTCCCAGCTCAAAACTGGGACAGTTGACTAACAGTGGCTCACTGTAGCTTGGGGTGAGACCAAAATAGTTAGATGAGGGCTGACTGGAATAGTCAGGTCGGTATGGCCGTTTTGGCCGGAAACGGCCCTGCCCTGCTGGGACTTGATCTGGAAGGGCTATGTGTGGGCACAGCTCACAGGTGACAGGGGGATAAATGATGGCTGCACGAATGTTTCCAGACTCCGCCTTCTCTCCTGCCTAGGAAAGAGGGGCTTTACCGTGTCACCTGCTTCCCGACCCCTCTCCGGAGTCTCTGTGTCGTGTGGGCTCTGGTGTTGCCGAATCAGGAGGAGAGGGGAGAGCAGGAGGGGAAGGGGTGTGTGGCTACAGCTGGAAGGGGCGTCTGAGAAGCAGGAACGGGGAGGAGAAGAGGTACAGGATCTGAGGCGGTATGTGGAGAAATACGTGAGGGAGGAAAAACAGGATTTTGAGAAGGATTGTTCCGATCTACCGCGTCTGCTTCCTAGTATTTGAGAATTTGCACAAACAGCTTGAGTTATTTTGAAACGTGTGTTGGTTGCCAGGCTGCGTTTATTTGATGGCAGCCGCCGCGAGAATGGACCATGTGGGTGACGGCGAAGCGCGGCGCCGGGATTTCGGAGCAAGAGGAATGGGGTGTGGTAAGCAGGAGACAGTGGGGTCAGCGGCCGTGAGGGGAAGAGGCTGGAAGCCAAGGAAATGTTCGTTTGTTCCAGCGTGACTTATGACCTGGAGAATGTGGGCTGCCCCAGGCCCAGCTGTGTCCAGATGTGTGAGCGGAGCTCAAAGGCCCAGGGTTCTTACAGGCCTGTTTGTGGCGTCACTGGCCGCTGGCCGCCCGGCTCTGGCAGTAGCCCCTGGAGCAGCTCTGCGGGGAGAGGCTTGGCCGAGCTGCCAGAACTCTCCAAACGGGCAGGAGGGAGATGTGGGAGGATTGCTGGGCCCCCGTGAGGAACTCAGAAGTAAAGACAGGGAGGGAAAAAAACCCCCTTGGGGTAGGGGTTGGGGGGGAGTGGGGGGGTGGGGGTGGGGGGTCGGGGGGTGGTATGTAAAGAGCTGCCTCCGTTTTCTGGAATTTCCCAAGGGATTGTGAGTTTTCCAGGGGCAAAGGTAGCTTCTTATTTGTGTTTGTTCCTCAGCACTAGCCCGATGCCTGACAGGTTGTAATTGCCCAGTAAACAACATTAGAGGGATAGAAGGGGGGAGGGAGGAAAGGGGGGAAACAGGAAGGAGGAGGAAGGGAGGGAAGCACAGAGATCACATGGTTCCGTGATCCGGATTTTAGCGCTAGGTTCTTGAATCCTGGAGTTTAAGGCCCTGGTTCTCTCTGATCCAGCCACGCCTCCTCTCCCAGGTGAACAACTCAGATGTCAGGAACCCATTTGGGATCTGATAGACCTGGATTCAAATCCAGATCGTGACTCCTTTAGCTCTGGGACCACAAGCAAAGGACATGGATGACTTATGTAAGTTTAAGGCTCCCGTAAGAGAAGGCAGGGCTTTGCAGCAACGTGGGGCCAAGGAAATAAGGGTGTGCGAGCCCCTGGCCCTGCCCTTCGCACTTGGGTCTGGGTGCTGACCTCTCCCTTTCCTCCACTGGGTGAGCTCAGTCCCTGCCTCTGTCTGGCAGTCGATCTGACCATTCCTTACGCTTTGACCTCTTCAAGCTGCCCTCGTGCTCTTTCCTCCTTACCTCTCACCCCGTTTCCTCTGGACGTCATCAAGGCTCGGTTACTATTCCCTGGCCCCTTTTCTTATAGCATTTCTCTCCCTAGTCCCCTTGATAGAACTATGGAAATGACCCTCCCGGAGGCTCATGGCCTGGCATATGGGGGCCGGCCACACAGCACCCAGAGGTGAGCCCTAAGGATAGGACTGTTTACACGGTACCTTCTGGAGGGTAAAAACAACAACAACCAGATGCTCCTACATTCCAGGGCTCTGTCTCAGCCCTGGGTCAACTCCATCGTCTACCAGCCTTCCACTGCACACCTGTACCCCTAAGGTCAGAGTGGCTTCTCAGTTTGCCATCCCCTCTGACTCTGCCCTCCTGCTTTTGCCTAGAGGGACAGTCAGCGGCAGGCAGAAGCCTTGGTTCCACTCCCATCGCCCCCACCCCCAAGGTGGGAGGATGACACAGGGGGCCCAGCCCCCATGCGGGCATTTAGACCAACAGCCGGTTTCTGTCTCTAAGATCGCGCTGAAACACGCCCACCCGCGAGAGTGGGTCTGTGCCTGATTTGAAGGACAACATTTGGGCTGGAGTCAGGCAAAACTCCAAGAATCCAGGTAAAGGGTGGGTGGTCCCAGCGGAGAGAGCGCGGGGCCTGTGCCCTAGGCGGACCCCCTGAGAGGGAGGAACAGCAGCCCTCTCTCCAGTCTGTGGGACCCAAAGCCTCAGGAGGGAGTGAGAGCGGGGCCTGCTTTCTGTCCACCGCGGGGCACCAGTGCACCGTGAGCAGGGCCCAGGACAAGCTGCCAGCGTCGCTCTGTCCAGGGTGAGGAGCGAGTGGCTTGGGGAGGAGCCGCTCCAAGGCGCCCTGGCAAGCCCTTGTCACATTCCAAAACGCAGAGGACCTCGAACCCCCGCTTGGCCTGAGGCCTCCGGGGCTGGCATCCCGCCCAGGCGCTTCCTCCCTCCCGGGCCCTCCTTTCTCTGCTTGCTTTCTGCGTCCTGGGGCCAAAGGTTCAATGGAGCGTCCATCTTTCTTCCTTGTGGAGGAGCTGTGCTGGCACCGGGGAGACTAGGGAAAGGGGTCGGTGTCAGCTAGAACTTCCTGCTTGTTTAACGTGGCTGGAAAGCCAGACGCCTCTAAAATACGGGCTGAACACCCCCGAGGGCCCAGGCCTGTGCCCACCAGCCCCGGAATAAAGACATAAAGAGGCCTGGTCTCTGTCCCGAGGAGCTGTCTGTCTAGAGGGAGGAAACTATGCTTCTGGAAGGGTCCTCGAAAGCCTCACTGGCTGGGTACCTTGAGGAGATGTCACCGAGGCTTCCAGACCACCATACTGCATAGGCGGCCCGAGGCTGGGGACCATAGCTGCTTGTGCTCAGCCGGCGCCCCGCACAGTACCCGCCCCACAGGAGGGGCTTCACGCACATTTCAGCGTGGAATGAATGAACGCACAAATGAATGAATGAAATGAGGTGGTGGTCTAAGAAGGCTTCCTGGAGGAAAGGGAATCTTTCGCAGTGCCTGTGAGGGTGGGCAGGATTGGACCAGGCCAAGCAGAAGGGAGTTTATCCCCGGCAGCCTTGTACAGAAAGGCAGAGAAGGGGTTGGTCCACAGAAGGGAGGTTCTGGACTCCTCTGTTCTCTCAGGATACAGTACAGTGTCCCTCCCAAGCCCCTCTGCTAGCTTTTCGAGCCCCTTCGGTACTCTCTCTCACCTCTGTCTCTGACTAGTGTCTCTGTCTCTCCCTTCTAGCTGACTCAAGTATTTATTTGTAGCCCGAGGAACAAGCCTCCTGCCTCCTGCTCTCTCTCCTCCAGGCCTGCCATGGTTCTCATGCCCCGGGCCGGAAGGCTCTCCCCCTCCTCCTCCGTGTCAGGGGTCTCCCCCTCCTACGGAACTCTCTTCCCAGTCAGGTCAGCCAGCCGTCCCGACGTGGCTACATCCCTCCATGCTCTCCCCATGCTCGCCCCAAGCTCACACTGGTCAGGGTCTGACGGCCATGAGCGAGTTGCCATAATCCCCCAGAGACTGCCCACCAAGGTCAGAGACAGCTGACTAGGACTCCGGCAACACGGACTTCAACGTCCGAGGCAGTTGGCGTCCAGGGACCCCACGTGCAGTCGTCCTCACAGAGTCCGTGCGTCCCCGAGACTCCCGACCTCGGCTCACGTGGATCCTTCCTTCTCGTCCCCGAGTGCCAGGGGCTGGGCTCACGGGGCCTTGGCTGCCAGGTTTTCCATAAAGTAGTAACGATTTCTTTTTTTTTTTAAGATATTTTTTTATTTATTTGACAGAGAGAGAGATCACAAACAGGCAGAGAGGCAGGCAGTGAGAGAGGGGGAAGCAGGCTCCCTGCTGAGCAGAGAGCCTGATGCGGGGCTCGATCCCAGGACCCTGAGATCATGACTTGAGCCGAAGGCAGAGGCTTAACCCACTGAGCCACCCAGGCGCCCCTGCAGTAACGATTTTGATCACACCTGGCAAACTGTCTTTGTGGAGGTGGATTTCCCGTCAGCCTGCGGCTCCTCAGTGCTGGAGGTCCGGGCTCGCTCTCCCTTTAAGTGCCATGCCAGGCACACAGTAGGCTTCATAAATAACTGGTTATTTATTTGGCTAATTAACCGATCATACCCTCAATCTTAAAGAAGCTGTCGTAGTAATTTCCAAGCTCGGCCCTCAGTCTTGAATGGGTTGCAGGCAGGGTCCCGGCACCTAGAGCGTGTGTGCAGAATAGAACATACTACCGGAAGGAAGAATAAGAAAGCTCAGTCGGTTAAGCGTCTGAATCTTGGTTTCAGCTCAGGTCATGATCTCAGGGTCGTGGGATCGAGCCCCGCATCAGGCTCTGTGCTTAGCTCGGAGTCTGCTTGAGATTCTCTCTCTTTCTCTCTGTCTTTCCCTCCCCCCACTCTCTGTCTCTCTAAAAATAAACAAATAAATCTAAATAAATAAACAAACAAATAAATAAATAAATAAGTAAAAGGAAGGCTGTGGCATTCAATGGGAAGCAAGTCCCCAACAGAATACGTTTAGCTTTGGAAAAGGCTCTAGAGAGCACCTAACCCAAGCCCTCACCTTATAAGATTGGAAACTGAGATTAGAATATGGAAATTACTTGTCCAAGGTCACACGACATCTTACGTCTTTCGCATGTGAGGTCCGCATATCTGACCTTGGTGCTTGAGGACGCGTGGTCTCCCTGCTACAGCAGGCTGTCTACATCGTCCACCACTAACCTCCTCCTCCCGCTGCCTTTCCCAAGAAGTAGCCTGGTTGAAGGATCACAGACATTGGTGTGATTCTGCTACTTAATCACTGTTTGGTCTTGAGCAGCTCTCCAATCATGCTCTTCTGAAAGAGAGATCTGGCACGGACCGAGGCCAGCGTGTGAATTCTCGGTGAGATCATGCTGGCAGACCCAGGGCCCCCAGTAAATGTCAGCTCTGTGTTCTTCCTCCTTCTTCTCGGGAATTGTTCTTGTTTCTCTGTCCTTTCCGTGGCTCCTAGAAAAATCATAAAGTCTACTTAGAAGGGCTTCTGGGAGTCTTGTGGCCCACTCTCCAGAACAGTCCGTCCGCACTCCCCCAGCTCCTCGCCGAGTAACTCATGCCAGCAGAGGCAGGCAGGTAGGACCCACCTTGCCTGGGATCTAACCCCACACTTTCTGCTGCAGTTTAGGGATGAAGCCTTCTTCCTTATGCTGCCCTCCAGAAGGAAGCAAAAGCCTCCCTTTTCCTTCCTCCTTCCTCTTCCTATTCTGTGTGTTTATTCTCTCTTCGATGTCCTAATTTATCCTCCCTTTCCCCTTTCCCAGGGCTTCAGGAGCTACCCCCACCGCCCTCTCTGGCCTCCCTATCCCCGCCCTCTGTCTCTCGATGGCTCCACACGACCTGTCCCTTGCACAGCCCCCTCCCGTGGGACCTGTCCCTTGCACAGCCCCCTCCCGCAGCATCCCACCGGGACCCAGGCGTCCCGGCCACGCTCGGTGCCTCCTGCTGGCAGACCGCTTCTCTCTGTCCCCACACACAGCTCCTGTGGCAGGCAGTGCGGGCAGAGGGACACCCGAAAGACTCACGTGAGTCTGCAGACGGGATCCTGCCAACTCTCTCACGCAGCCACTGCTCCGGGGGAAGGGGAATCGAGGCGGCCCCCCACCCCGGCTCCTGTGACAAAATGCCAGAGACTCTCAGGGCCTCCCCTGTGTTCCACAAGATGGGTGCTACTACCTCTCCCCTCCCCAGACCCTGCTCTGGCCCCTTCGCCAGAAGATTCCAGGGCAGGCTGAGGCTAACAAGCCGTGTGCCGAGCCACCACAGGCTGGGCCAAAGGGTTTTAGTTTAAGCCAAAAGCTTAGAGCACGGACCAAACCTCATCAATCAAGGGGGAATTTCTGGTTGTTGTTTTAGAGCCGCCTGTCTTTTCTTGGGCCGACTGCCTCCCTGCTCCCCCTCCCGGGCGTGGGGAGGTCAGGAACAGAGGGCAGACAGAAGGGCCTGGGGGGGAAGTAATGGGCTGATTTGGCAGGAGCCGGTCCCCGCCTGGCTGTGCCCCTGACTTGCAGTCTGACTAGAAGGCCTCATTGCTATTCCGGTCCCGGCCAGCGTGGGCAGCCCGACCCTGGATTCTGGGAGCACGCCTTTGCCAAAGCACCTTCATCTCTAGAATCCCCTTTCTCCCTCTTGCAGCTCTGGGTAGGGCGTTAGCGGAGAGAGTGGCATCAGAGGTCACGGAGGTCGGCCGTGTCCGGGCCTGATGCCCTCCCAGCACGCTGGCTCAGGAGGCCTCTGGCATCCGCCCTTTGCCTCTGGGACCACCTCCTGGGAGAGCGTGCCTTCTGTTGATAGATAAAGGACTTCCAGAAACCTCCACACACTGGCCTCATATTGAGGTGCTTGCGAGGTTGGGCTCTGGCTAAGAATCTGTCTGGCCAAGGGCCGAGATGACTGGCCCCCTGGTGACTGTG
>JAPYYM010000708.1:0-14371 GCA_028534135.1 Potos flavus
CATAGTTGTAAAATTAGTGGACACACAGGCACCTATTTGCATAAGTTGACTTCGATAAGTATTTTAATATTTTGTATTCTGGACCAAAAAAGTCACCGGATACATGCAGTTTCCGGGGATGAGGACATAGAGGACAAAGCGGGACTATGGTGATTAACCCCTTGGACTGATTTTTAAGTTCCCTATAGAGCTTATGGGCAAAACAAAATCCCTTTATTATATATTTTCATAGGGTCATGTATCGCTGCTTTATTTCACTTATCAGAACGGTAATCTGTGTAATTAATTAATGTCCATCCGCCCGTCTGGTCTGTAAGTCCCATTAGGGTGGGGTGTGTGTGTGGGGGGTGTGTTCTAAACTATACTACCTGACATGTAGTCATGACAGTCAAGGAAAGGCAGGGGAAGGAAAGAAGAAAGAGAAGGTAAAGGGGAAAGGGCGAAAGAAAAAGGGAGAAGCAGCAAAATGTTTACGAAGGATACAATGGTTCCGGGGGACAGCACATTATCAGACTAGGGGAGCACATTTTCATTGTTTCCACTTAAAACACAGCAAGGCCAAGAATCAGTGAAATCAACAGGAAGAGGGCAGGGAGATGCCCTGGTACATGGCAAGCCAGGACGTGGCAAGTCAGGATTCTCTGGCAGGACCAGCGGTGTGAGAGAGCACTGGCAAGGGTGACAGATGCCCAGCAGGACTGTGGCAAGAGACCAGCAATATACTGAGGCATGGATTTGTTCCTGTATTTTCAGTAGTCTGAGGCCAGGAATACCTGGACATATGGCTGGGGAAATGTCGCCATAAGGCCTAGGGGTTGATGGGGATGTGAAGCCAGTAACAAAGAGATGTCAGTGCCAGTATGACCTATTTATAACCTCAATCGGCTATTGCTAAGGACGTCTGATATACCCAAAAACTAAAACCAAACAAAGGTTATAAGAATGGTCATGAATTCAATGGTTGTGATGGTTTCTCCCCTCTAATGTTCATAATCGGTTACTTTTATAATAAAAAGAAACACATAATAGGAAAAACTGTGTCTCACTTGAAGAAATATTTTCTTTTAGCAGATGCTAAGAATTTTGTAATCCACTGTTTCTGCCCTTGCCCCAGTTCTGAGAAAACTCAAGAGTCAAATTTTGACTTCAACCACAGCAACGATTAGTGAAGTAATCTAGAGAATTGCTTTCTTCTCATTCTATAGGGCTGAGGGCTACCAGGAAAAAAAAATTGCCAAAAGCTGCTCTATTTTGTTTACTCCTGTTGACAAAATCTTTAACATGCTGGGAGGAAAATTTTTTCTCTAGCCTTCAGAGGTTCTTCCAGCTGGTATAACAAGTTGACATGAGACAGATTAGCAAGAGAAAATCAAATTTAATGTATACGTATGGGAATGCCACATACATGAGAGGTTCAAAGACAGAAAGGAATGGGATAGAGGCCTGGGGTTCCAAAGAGGAAGAAGGCAATTCACAGGGAAATAAGAAAAAGAGCAGATGTTTTAGATGTAATTAGATGTTTATCTGAGATAGGTTACTCAGATAAAAATTTATGTCTGGTATAAATTCTAAATCTGGGAAAGACCCCCAGTTTAAATTCTTCCAGATAGTTAAGGGAATTGGCAAAGAGTTTCTCTTGGGCCTACAGTGTCTCAATTACCTTCAGCTCAATTACCACATGCCAAAGTGGCACATTTTAGGGAGACTTATTCTGAAGCTCTACAACCACATGAGGTAGTTTTTAAATATATACTGCCCCCACTATACTGTTCACGCTGTCATATGTGTATGAATTACTTTTTCAATGAGACCAGTGACTCTCAATGAGAGGTAGAAAGAAGAGAAGGGATTAGAAGACAAAAGCATGGCCTGACAGATCAGATCAACCTGGAGGTCCCTTTCTAGATGACACAGAGGCTTACTTGCACCCTCCCCAAACCATAAGCATCGCTGCCATTGTGGGATGACATACCCATGGGAGCTGTTATACCCTGGAGGGGAGTTAGGAGATAAAAAGAATCAGTAACCAGTGATGAGGATCATTTTTTCACTAAAAGATGAATTTTGGAATCAAAAGTTTATTGGCTTCAATCTTGGATTTAACACTTACCCTACGTTCCTCATTTTCAAATGGATATAAAAATCCCTTTCTTTCAATATATGAATATTAAATGTATTCTAAGTGCTAATAAATAGAGCTTAGCAAATGCCCTTTAGGCATTATTTTTCAAGTAGATCCGAGAGCTCCTCTACACAGGAGTTTCTCAATCTTGTCACCACTGACAATTTTAATGGACCAGATAATTATTAATTGGGGGGTGTGTGTGTGTGTGTGCTATGGGCTAAGTTGTGTCCCCTGACCCTGCCACTCATATATTGAAGTTGTAAACCCTGGCACCTCAGAATGTGAATGCATTTGGAAACAGGGTTTTTAAAGTGATAATTACAGTAGAGTGAAATCGTATGACTGGGCCCTGATCCAATGATTGCTGTTCTTTTAAGAGGAGATTATGACACAAACATGTGTAAGCAAAGAGGAAAGATCATCTAAGGACACAGTAAGAAGGTGGCCATCTGCAAGCCATGGAGAGAGATCTCAGAAGAAACCAACCCTACCGACTTCACTTGGACTGCCACCCTCCAAGAAATGGGAGGGGAAAAAAAAATTCTTTTGTTTAAGCCACCCAGTCCATGGTACTTTATTATGGCAGCCTGAGCAAACACTGCATGAGGGTTGCTCTATGTGTTGCAGTATGTTGAGAAGCATCCTCGGTCTCTACCCCCTATACCAGTGGCAATCCCCTAACACCACAGTTGTGACACCCAAAAATGTCTCCACACATTGCCAGGTGTCTCCTTGGGGCAAAATCTTCCTCCCGGCCCTACTGAGAACCAGCCCTACTAAAAACCACCATTTCAGATGGCCTCTGGTCACCTCTGTGTTCCCAGTGCTCAGTGATATGGGAACAAAGGCAGAAAAAAATTATTAAATTTCCTTACTACCTGTAGCCTATTGACAAGTCTTTGCAACAGGCAGAGAGACATTCCTCTAGGAACTCAGCTGCTTCGATGTTAATACTTTGCTAAGGGCAAAAGACAGTCTTAGTCCCACCCCCAGGATCCTGTAAAATTACTTTAACATAAAAAAATTCCCTTGGAAACTTCCTTTATCTCTACCCCCACAAGATACAGGTTGGCAATCATCCTCCAAGCATATGACCCACCGATATACATCTGAAAAGTCTCATGACTGAGTTTTTACTAAAGAGTAATAAATGACCTCTTCCTAACAATTGCTAGCCCCTTTTCCTAACAATAGCTAGCCCCCTCAGGATCCTGGAAATCTTGCTGTCAAAATACCTGGGAGCTTATGCTAACCCTAACCCCCTCTCAACTTGATAGTATATAATGGGCCACTCTTCATGACCCCAGTGCAGCTCTTTCTGCTCACGGGTCCTGTCCCCGTGCTTTAATAAAACCATCTTTTTGCATCAAAGACATCTTAAGAATTCTTTTTTGGCCACTGGCTTTGAACTCTAACTTCTTTCCTACATCACTCAGCACAGTGATGGCTACCTAACGAAGAAGATAATAAAATATTTTCTGAATAAAGTCACTTGCCTGGTTCCCTGTCTTGGGTCTCACTACTCCCTTGCAAACTCCTTTTGCTGTGTTTAAAAAGAAATAACAGGCCCAAAATGGAGTCACTTGCCCCCACAACAGCAACCAAAACTTAATTGCACTTCAGGAAAGTGACCTTTACCCAGCCAATCTGGAATTTCCTGATCAGCATTACTGAAATCATCTGCAAGACAGACCCTAGCCTTCCCCCAAAAGGTGACCTTGCCTATATCAATCCTTTCTTTTCTTTTGCTAATGACTTCCGTCCTTCCTTCCAACCCTGTTTCTGCCTTTAAAAACCATCCATTTCGTACAGCAACTTGGTGCTCCTTTCTACTTGTAGATGGGATGCTGCCTGATTATGAATCCTTGAATAAAGCCAATTAGATCTTCATATTTATTTGTTTGGATTTTGTTTTTTACAGTTGCAATTAAAGTGGTAATTACTTCCAGGTTTAATTTATAGTAGGCTGTGCAATTTCTGATGAAACAGTTTTCATTTTAGCATAATTTCTGGCAATTCAGTGACGTAAATATCACATCAATGTTAAACCTTATTTTACTTGATATTGCTCACTTACCTCACATCGGATCCTTTGATAGATTCAGTGAGGGGTGCTTTTTAGTTTCCTTAATGCACCACTCATAATTTAGCGGATGAAATGACTATGATAAATTCTTACATAACCATTTGAAGCTCAGGGAACTCAAACAGAAAACAAATGGCCATTTAAGTGTGAAAGTGCTGAACTCTAAGTCATAATGAGACTCCACACATTATCCAGAAACCCAAAAGCATACCAAAAGGCCAAAGTCAATGGAGACATTCTTTGGAAAGGGGAAGTCACAAACATCTCTCTGGTGCATACATAAATTTGTTTTCTTAACACTGGCTCATGTGCTGTCATATTATTTGAAAGGTGATGTGTTTGGGCCGGGAGTGATGTGGGGGCAGGGGTGGAGAGGGCTGACTCTGAGATGCTGAAGAGTGGCCTTAGGAACTCTGGAAGAACTGGGAACTGGTGGACATTTTGCACAGAGACAATTTCTGACCAAGTCTTTCCATCGATTTGTACCTTGTACTCAACTATTCATAAGACACTATTTCCAGGACATTATTTTAAATTGATACAGTCTATTCATTTTCAAAATTCATTTATTGCATTCTTTTTGTTTAAAAGCTGGGAGTCAGAGTGGTAAAGATTTGATTTACCCAAACGAAAAAAAAAAAAAAAAAAAAAGACTAATATTTTGAAGTGCCATTTCCAAAGAATATGCCCGATGTTTCAAAGTTAGTGTTTGTGACTTTTAGTTTCGATACCAGCATTCTACTCCAAGTGACAAACGACTACATTAAAAACTCACGCAATGACCATCATGTAACTGCTGTGACAGGCATGCTGGCATCTGGGCATCACAGGCTGACACGCACCAAAGAGGTGATTTATGATAACCTGCCTTTCCAGAAATACAAAGACTCTTAACTCCTCAGCTGCTCCTTGTAACAGAAAGGCTGAAAAGAATCCTTTTCTCAAGTTAATTTCTACATAGAAGAGGAGAATGCCTTAAGGATATCCTGAAATTCAGAAACAAAACCACCCAAAACTCTTTGTCAAGATCTCTGTGGACTCTGCAAAGTTGGCAGACGTGCAGATGTCAGTATTTTTAGACAGAGATGCTTTAGAGACAGTGGGTAATTGACCAAGTGAGGATGTTTTAGAACTTATTTTTCCCAGGAAAGGCAAAATGTATGAAAATCAGCTAACCATCATATTGAGAAGTCGACACCTTCACTTGGGCATTTATGAATATGAAGTCTGTGTGGCACCCCAAGGGGCGACACTACCATCACCACACTGGAAAAGTCAGCAAAGCCCTCACTAATTCCTATTCCGCTTATTTCTCGGCTCGATCTCAGCACCCTCTGCTGATCTAGTACGACGATTCTGTCTTGGACTCATTTCTGTGTCTTGAAGATCATTTCTGAAAACAGAAAAAAGGAAAGAGCATCTCATAAAATAATGATCATGATTATTCTACAGCAGCTTCTAGTTAACAAGTGCTTTCACATGCACTATTTCATTTGAACCTCCAAACAGTTCTCTACTCTACTGGCAAATCTATAATAATTATTATTACTATTATTATTATATACATTTTATAACTGAGAAAACAGTGACTAAGCAAAGATTACAGGCCATAAGTGACTGAAGCAGGAACTGAACACCTTTCTTCTGAATCAAAATCTAGAATAGCTTTATGCTTTGCTTAACATGAAGAAAACTGGGAGGGGGGGGGAGTGCTGGTATCCTAACAACAAGACAAAGTCAGTGTCTAACAAAATCATTCTCTTGAGCCCAAGAGCTGAGGTTATAAGGCAATCAAGAAAACAAAATTCCAAAGAAAGATAAGCTCCACCAAAGAGAGGTGGGCCACACAAATTCTCTCACTTTTGACACAGAACTGGGGAAAAGGTGGCTGTTGTACAACCAGGCAAGTGGACATGAGTGAACATTTTAATGAATCCTGAACTATGGGCTAGTACTGAAGGCCCCTGACACAAAGACAGGCCACATGCATTGGCAAGCTCTCTTCCAGGAGCCCTCATCAAGTGCTCATAAGAAAGACTGGGAGCAGGGTGGGAGACTGAGGAAAGCCCACTTTGGTGGCACAGGATAAAGCTGGTGAATGGAGGTGACAGGATCAGGCAGAAAGCCCTACCTCTTCCTGGAACTGTTCTCTCCTATGAACTGAGAGCTTTCAGCTGCTGAAGGAAACTCACTGGCTCACAGGAATCAGGCAAAGATCTACTATCTCTATAGAAGGGCAGAATGTTTGAATGGGAAGTCTGCTTAAATGGAAAGGATAGGAAATCATTTGCAAGAAACCTGGCAAAGATTCTTTGCTGCTGGGGAAATGGTAGAAATAAAAACCTTTACCTCTGGAGGAAGGGCAGAAAATCATCTTGGGCTGATGATCTCAAACAACACCAAGCAAAGGCTTAGGCAAGGCAATCTGACTACCAAGGGAGGTGGGGAGAGGTGGGAAGAGAAAGCTCCAACCCCGAGATCCAGGCGCACAGGGCATGCCCAAGACCGTAGCTGGAATAAGACAACAGAGAACCCCAGCAGGCTCCCACCAGGAGCCAAGCACCAAGTGATAGGCAGTAGCAGTAAACTGCTGAGGGAGAGGTGTGGATATGGAGAGTTGCACCTCTGGAATGCAGGCATGCAGACAAGGCTGAAAGGTAAATGAGAACAAAATCAGAGAACAAAGCTTCCCACAATCCAGCCCCCACACTAAACACAAGGCAAAAGCAGCCCACTGGTTGAGGAATTTGATGCCTCTGATACACTGAAGGTCAGGTTAGGAGCCAGGAAATTCCAACCTGGGTCAACTCCCCACACTAATGGCCTAAGAGAAGAAGAAGTATGCCCATTTCCAAGCACAAACCCTATGCTTACCTCAGTATCTATAGCCTTCTGCAAGATGTCTAGAATCCACACAAGATGTACAATGTACAAAGAAGAAAAACCAAATAAAAAGTCCATTGTCAAGATATAAAGTAACCAAGAGACACAGACAGAATGACCTACATGCTGGAACCATCAGAGTAAAACTTAAACTACGATTAATATGGTAAAGGCTCTAGGGATAAGCTGGAGGACATAAATGGAGAGATGGTTGTGGGGTGGTTCTGAAGGACAAAGGACATTACTGTCCCTCCCTCTTCTAACCTCCCAGAGTCTAAGAGGTTCCTCCCCCACTGTCAGCACTGTTGCTCTTTCTCCACCTCCACAAAACCTGCACGTTCCTTTTTATTAGCTGTAACTTTACCTTTTCTTCAATCATCCTCTACTCACACCCAGCCCTTTGACCCAGAAGACTCAGATGTGAGAGGGTAAGGGCAATTTTATTAAACTTTTCAGAGACTCATTATGTTCCCCCTTTGACGCATGTGGACCATAGTAAGAAGACTCGGTGAGTAGGGCACTCAGCCAAGTCATCATTAGCCTTTTGATTTAGGACAGGAGTTGGCAAACTCTTTGTGTAAAGGACCAGATATTTTGGGCTCTGAGGGCCATACAATCTGTTGCAAGTACGATTCTGCTGTGACCATGAAAAGAACCAGAGCCAGCAGATAAACAAATGTGTGCAGTTATGTTCCAATAAAACTTTATTAACAAACAGACAGCAGGCCAGATTTGGCCTATGGGCCATAGTTTGCTGATCCCTGACCTAGAACCGCATCAGTCCAGCAAGTGAATCCAGCAAGCTGAATCAGAATTAAGTGTGAATCCTCTAGGACTCCCCTTGGCCAAGCTGCTACCCAGAGGATGTACCAATCTGGCCATTATACAGTTGCTGTTAGGAGAAAGAAAGAAGCATCATGCTCAGGAATAGTTAAGAAGGAACCCTGAGTTTCTGAAATAGGCAAATATATAACCTCGAAACCCTTTCTGTCCTAATCATTACCCAGAAAGTGGCCGAAAGGAGGATTCCTTTCTGGAGACAGCAGCATTCAGTGACCAAATTTCCTTACTAAGGTGTGTAGATCAGAAGGTGAGGGAGTTGATATTTTTAAAGGAGGCCATTTCAACATTCAATAATATTAGATGCCTGCAGATTGTAGGGAGTATAAAAAGCCCAGTGAAATCCTTGACCATCAGCTCATTACTGATTCCAGTCATTCCCTTCAAAGAATGGGCCCTGATTATTGATATGTACATGAGTGACCCAGATGGTTCACTCAGCACCCTTCAGGTTTGCAGTCTCAAAGCAGGGGATCTGCCAATCTGTGGCCTTCATGACCACTTTTATGACCTGTTTAACCTTAATTACCTCTTTAAAGGCTCCATCTCCAAATATAGTCACATTGGAGGTGAGGGCTTCAACATATGAATTTTAGGGGGACACAAGTCAGTCCATAAGAGCCTCCATGGATCAGACCATTCAGTTTTGACAAGAATCTAGTAGCAAGCAAATAGCTCTTTTTCAAAAGGCATATAACTGGTAGCTATGCTAGGCTGGACACAAGTCCAAAATCCCAAAGGGTGCCTCTAGGTCAAAGCTGCCTTTCTCTGAGGCTCTAATCAGGAAAATCATAGTCTTAAGACTTGTAGCTCTAAAGGGTGATTAGAGTTGTGGGAACTCAAGGGTTCCCACTTCTCTATGTGTGGCTCTTCCCTATCAGAGAATTTGCTCTGGCACTTATTGGATGTGGAATTATGAGTACATAATACATCAATTCCTACATACATCCAAATTTAAAAACAATAGTATAATGAATTACCCCAAAGGGCCCCATCTACAAGGTCACATTAGCTTACCTTCCCCACTGTGAGTCTCACCCAAACACCATGAAATCAATTCAGGTGCTTCCTTTCCCCACAGGACAGGGTAGGATGGTGAATCTGGTTCTACATCCAACAGAATCATAAAATCCCTTCCCAAAGTTCAGCAGCACATCCAGACTGGTATGCATAGCCTTTCACCTCCCTTAGGGACAGGGGAACCTCAGCTCCACTTTTTTTTTCTTTTTTAAGATTTATTTATTATTTGAGAGAGAGAGACTAGGAGGGAGGGGCAGTGGGAGAGGGAGCAAAAGTCCCACGTGGACTCCATGCTAAGCACAAGGATCGACATGGGGCTCGATCTCATGACCCTGAGATCACGACCTGAGCTGAAAGCAAGAGTCAGTTGTTTAACTGAGCGAGCACCCATCTCGCTTCAATTCTAATCAACAAAACCAGAATAGCCAAAACAATTCTAAAAAAGAAAAATTTACACTGACAACACCAAATGCTGGTGAGGATGTAGGGCAAAAAAAATTCTCATTCACTGTCAGTGGGAATGCAAAATGGCACGACCACTCTGGAACAAAGTTTGGCAGTTTTTTACAAAATTAGATATAGTCTTGCCATCCAATCCACCAATTGCACTCCTAGGTATTTCTCCAAGGGCACCGAAAACTTATGTCCACACAAAATCCCATACTTTGTTTTTAATTAGAATATAATTATATATAGCACTTTAATCATAATTGCAAAAACCTGGAAGCAACCAAGATGTCCTTCAATAGGTGAATGGATAAAAGAACTGTAATACTCCAGACCATGGACTATTATTCAGCACTAAAAAGAAATGAGCTATCAAGCCTCAAAAAGACATGGGGCAATCTTAAATGAATATTACTAAGTGAAATGAGACAATTTGAAAAGGCTACATACTGTAGGGTTCCAACTAAATGACATTCTAGAAAAGGTAAAACTATAAAGACAGAAAAAAATCAGTGGTTGTTGGAATCTGGAGACAAGGAGAGATGAACAAGTGGAGCATAAAGGATTTTTAGGGCAGGGAACTATTCTTTATACTACAATGGTGGACACATGTCATTATACATTTGTTAAAACTGATACACTATAAAATACAAAGAATGAACTCTGATGTAAACTGGAAAAAGAAAGTTAGAGTCCTCATACTAGCTGATTTCATGACTTAATATAAAGCTGCAGTAATGAAGACAGTGTGTCATTGGTGAAAAGACAAACATATAAATCAATAGAGCAAAACAGTGATTCCTGAAATAGACCCATACATATATATGCAATTGATTTTTGATTAAGGTACCAAAGTTATTAAATGGAGAAAGGATAGTTTCTTCAATAAATAAAGCTGAACAAATCAAGGCCCACATGTAAAAGAGAAAAATTGAACCTCAATCCATACTGTGCTCCATTTATAAAAGTCAACTTGAAATAGATTATAGATTTAAATGTAAATCCTAAAACTTCTAGAACATAAGAGAAAACCATTGGGTTAGGTAAAGAATTCCTAGGTAGGACACAAAAAAGCACCATATGTAAAAGAAAAGCAAAAAATTGATAAATTAGATTTCATCAAAATTTAAAACTGCTCTTTGAAAGACACTATCAAGAAAATGAAACGGCAAGCCATAAAGTAGAAGAAAACATTTGCAAAACACGTTTCTGATAAAGAACTCATAAATCTCAAAAGTAAAAAAAACCACTCAATTTACTAAATGGGCAGAAAATTTGAGGAAGCACTTCATCAAAAGACATAGGAATGGGGGCGCCTGGATGGCTCAGTGGGTTAAAGCCTCTGCCTTCGGCTCAGGTCATGATCTCAGGGTCCTGGGATCGAGCCCCGCATCGGGCTCTCTGCTCAGCAGGGAGCCTGCTTCCCCCTCTCTCTCTGCCTGCCTCTCTGCCTACTTGTGATCTCTCTCTCTCTCTGTCAAATAAATAAATAAATAAATAAATAAATAAATAAATAAAATCTTAAAAAAAAAAAACAAAGACATAGGAATGGCAAATACGCACGTGAGGGGAAGTTCGGCATCATCAATCCTTGGGGAAATGCAAATTAAAATGACAAAAAAAAATACTACAATATCTCTATTAAAATGGCTTTAAAAATAAAGAGCATAACCAAGTACTGGCCAAGATATGGGAGCAACTAGAGCTCTCATGCATTGCTGGTGGAATACAGCTAAGCAGTTTCTTATCAATTGAAGATACATTAACCATATGATGCCATTCCTAGATATTTACCTAAGAGAAAATGAAAACTTATGTCCACACAAAATACTCCACTTAAATCCTTACAGCAGTTTTATTCATAATCTCCCAAATCTGGAGACAACTTAAATATACCCATCAGCTGTGGAATGGGTAAACAAAATGTGTTGCAAATGAATTCTCATGGGATTAAGATGAAATTCAGATTATTAACAGAGAAAATTATTCGTTTCTGATTTTATAAGAATATTAGAGAAAGCTATTTTCTAAAATTTCCTCTTTAAGGCGCTAAGAGATAGTTAAAATGATTCGTAAATAACAATCTTTATCCATTCACAGGTTTTGGAAGCCACAGAAGCTGTGTCACTAACAGCTAGAATCCACTAATTAGTGTATTCAGAGCCAATAAACATTGACTGACATATTCATTCACTCATATACTTACTGAGTGCCCACTATGGGCCACCCAGGCGCTATGCTACACGCAGGAAGATTTAAGCTCCAATGCACAGGCTCTCTAGAAAGGCAGTCAAGTGGTAAGTGCAGAGTGCTGCAGGAGCAGAGTTGGGGGCTTCTGAATGGAACTGTGGAGAAAGGAACGATAATTGCCATCTAGATGAGGAAAGGGGAAAAGGCAACTGAGGCAGAAGCAAAGGTACAGAAGCAAGGTAACATGACTCTCTGAGGTGACTATGAGTAGTTCAGTTTAGCTGAAACAAGGAGTTGTGGGGTGGAGAGGGGATGGGCACATATGAAATTCCATGAGCTAGTAGGTAGGCTGGGGCCATGACAGTAAGAGCCTTGGATGCTGGCAAGTCCCTGAAGGACTTTAAAGTCCAACAGAAAGAACACAATGTGTTTCGGATCTCACCAGCAGAACGAACTGTAACGACTAGAGCCAGAGAGGTAGCTGGACAGCTGCTGCAGCAAGCTAGAGAGAAGAGCAAAGGGCCTGTAGCCAACTGTGGCACAAAGGGCTGATGGAGATATCACAAAGGTGCTGCGCCAGGTGGTGGCCCCAGAAGCAGCATTAGAGACACTTGGGAACCTGTTAAAAATGCAAACTATTAGGCCCCACCCCAAATCTACTGAATCAGACTCTTTGAATTGAGTAAAGCCCAATAATCTGTGTTTTAACAACTCCTTCAGATGTCTGTGATGCATATTTAGGTCTGAGCACCACCTACCTATACGACTTTGGCAGTTGACTGAATATGAAAGGTCAGGGAGAGTGAGAGGTTGAAAATGATTCCTAGGTGTCTGGCTTGAACAGTGAGGCAGACTACCACACTCCATTCACTGAGGGAGGGGACAGTGGAGGGCAAGCAGGTCTGGAGAGAAGGGACTTAGACTCTCTGAGGCAGACAGATTTTCCTCACATTTTATATATAAAAAAAAATTGAAACCTAGAAATGTGAAATGATATACCAGGACCATTTCTCTTACTGTTTTTATCCTGTTGTGTTTTTTTTTTTTAAGATTTTATTTATTTATTTGACAGAGAGAGAGAGATCGCGAGTAGGCAGAGAGGCAGGCAGAGAGAGGGGGAAGCAGGCTCCCCGCTGAGCAGAGAGCCCGATGCGGGGCTCGATCCCAGGACCCTGAGATCATGACCTGAGCCGAAGGCAGAGGCTTTAACCCACTGAGCCACCCAGGCGCCCCGTTTTCATCCTGTTTGATGTAAATATATTTTATAGCTGAAAACAGGAAGATAAACAAATATTTACAGACATAAGAACCCAAGACCAGTCTGCAGAAAATAGTTTTTGGGTTTTTTGCTGCTCATGAAAATACTGCTTTATGTGGAGCACTGTGTTGCTAACAGAACCTCTCAATCATTTATGGAATTAAGAGAATGTGTTGGAACTGAAATAGTATGTTCTAGGACAAACATCTCAAATATGCCACTTGTGGTACCACAAAACATGCCTATAAGCTTAAGATGTAGAACTGCCAAATTTTGTTTAAAAGTAAAGCTATGGAGGCTCTTCCTGATTCTGCCTCTAAAGCTACATTATGGCATAAGCTTATATGAACTTTTCTATGCTCAGCTAAAGTCAGGAGGCCTGGATTCTGACCTCGGCAGTGCCACTAACTAGCTGTGGACTTTGACCTGGTCAATTTACCACTCTGGAGTCCAGCTTCCTTCTCTATAACATGAAGGGATTGACGAGATGAACACTTAGATTCTTCTAACTGTAACATTTATTAGTTATGAGGATCAATCAATGGGATTGGTCTTCTAAGTGCTTTGTTATAATGATGACTTTTAGAGGCCATCATTATTGAGAATGCCTTGGGTGCAGGAACTCTGGCTACAGTGTGTCATAGCCATTGGTATCAGGTTTAGTTCAGCATGAACAGGGTGATTCCTGGTACAAAAAGAAATACCTAAGCAGTGGCCTTCTTTCCCAAAATGCAAATTTAAATAATGCTCAGGTGAGAGTAATACAGCCAAAATCTCAAACTTTCATAAAACATTACTGTATGAACCACCAAATATCTCATTGGCCTGATAAACCTCCTCATAATGCTTTCCCTGGATACAACACACTTCCCATTCTCCCAGTGATTCAGCTATGAAACCACAAAATCTCAGCCCAGTAAACTCCTTCTTTGTAAAGACCGTATACAGTTTAATGGTCCAAAGAGCTGACTTTTGACATATTGGTTACAATCTTAACTCCATCACTGACCACTTACTGCTGAGTGACCTTGGGATGGAAATTTACCTTTTTAAGTCTCAAAGAGGCTTTAAAAAAGGTGAAGAGGTCAACAGTATCAAATCTGCTAAGAAGTCAAAGAAGGTCTAAACTTTGGATTTAGCAAGATGGAGTTCTTTGATGACCTTAGTGAAAATGCTTTCAGATGAATGATGGAACTGGCTGAGAATGCGGAAGAATAAGTGGGAGATAAGGAAGTGGAAAAAAGCAGGTAGGGATTATCCATTAAGTAAAGGAAGGAGAGGGGCGCCTGGGTGACTCAGTTGTTAAGCATCTGTCTTTGGCTCAGGTCATGATCTCAGGGTCCTGGGATCAAGCCTGCATCGGGCTCCCTGCTCAGCGGGAAGCCTGCTTCTCCCTCTCCCACTCCCCCTGCTTTCCTGTGTTCCCTCTCTCGCTGTGTCTCTCTCTGTCAAACAAACAAAATCTTTAAAAAAAAAACAAAAAACAAAAGAAAAAAGAAAAGAAAGGAAGGAAAGATACAAC
>JAPYYM010000709.1:0-14368 GCA_028534135.1 Potos flavus
CCATCCCCCCCACCCTCCACTCCAGCAACACTCAGTTTGTTTCCTGAGATTAAGAGTCTTTTATGGTTTGTCTCCCTCTCTGGTTTCATCTTGTTTCATTTTTCCCTCCCTTCCCCTATGATCCTCTGTCTTGTTTCTTAAATTCCTCATATCAATGAGATCAGATGATAATTGTCTTTCTCTGGTTGACTTATTTCACATAGCATAATACCCTCTAGTTCCATCCACAACGTTGCAAATGGCAAGATTTCATTTTTTGATGGCTGCATAGTACTCCATTGTATATATATACCACATCTTCTTTATCCATTCATCTGTTGATGGACATCTAGGCTCTTTCCATAGTTTGGCTATTGTGGACATTGCTGCTATAAACATTCAGGTGCATGAACCCCTTCGGATCACGACATTTGTATCTTTGGGGTAAGTCTCCAGTAGTGTAATTGCTGGATCGTAAGGTAGCTCTATTTTCAACTTTTTGAGGACTCTCCATACTGTTTTCCAGAGTGGCTGCACCAGCTTGCATTCCCACCAACAGTGTAGGAGGGTTCCCCTTTCTCCGCATCCTCACCAACATCTGTCGTTT
Source organism: Potos flavus (assembly GCA_028534135.1). Classification (NCBI taxonomy): domain Eukaryota; kingdom Metazoa; phylum Chordata; class Mammalia; order Carnivora; family Procyonidae; genus Potos; species Potos flavus. Next base: position 587 of record JAPYYM010000709.1, read on the forward strand.
CCTGGCTTGTTCATTTTAGCCACTCTGACTGTTGTGAGGTGGTATCTCACTGTGGTTTTGATTTGTATTTCCCTGATGCCGAGTGATGTTGAGTGCTTTTTCATGTGTCTGTTGGCCATTTGGATGTCTTCTTTGCAGAAATGTCTGTTCATGTTTTCTGCCCATTTCTTGATCGGATTATTTGTTCTTTGGGTGTTGAGTTTGAGAAGTTCTTTATAGGTTTCAAATACTAACCCTTTATCTGTTACATCATTCAAAAATATCTTCTCCCATTCTGTCAGTTGTCTTTTGGTTTTGTTGACTGTTAACTTTGCTGTGCAAAAGCTTTTTACCTTGATGAAGTCCCAATAGTTCATTTTCGCCCTTGCTTCCCTTGCCTTTGGCAGTGTTTCTAGGAAGAAGTTGCTGCAGCTGAGGTCAAAGAGGTTGCTGCCTGTGTTCTCCTCAAGGATTTTGATGGATTACTGCCGCACATTGAGGTCTTTCATCCATTTTGAGTCTATTTTTGTGTGTGGCATAAAGAAATTGTCCAGCTTCATTCTTCTGCATGTGGCTGTCCAGTTTCCCCAAAACCATTTGTTGAAGAGAATTGTCTTTTTCCCATTCTTTGCATATTCTTTCCTTCTTTGTCAAAGATTAATTGACCATATAATTGTGGGTTTATTTCTGGGCTTTCTATTCTGTTCTGTTAATCTATGTGTCTATTTTTGTGCCAGTACCATACTGTCTTGAGGACTACTGCTTTGTAATATAACTTCAAGTCTGGAATTGTGATGCCTCCAGAGCTTTGTTTTTCTTTTTCAAGATTAGTTTGGCTATTTGGGGTCTTCTGTGGTTCCATACAAATTGTAGGATTGTTTGTTTTAGTTTTGTGCAAAATGCTATTGGCATTTTAATAGGGATTGCATTAATCTATAGATTTCTTTAAGTTGTACAGACATTTTCATAATGTTCATTCTTCCAGTCCATGAGTGTGGAATATTTTTCCATTTCTTACGTCATCTTTGATGTCTTTCATCAAGGTTTTATAGTTTCAGAGTGTAGGTCTTTTACCTTTTTGGTTAAGTTTATTCCTATTTTTATTATTTTATTATATTTGCTGCAATCATAAATGGGGTTGTTTTCTTAATTTCTATTTCTGCTGCTTCATTATGAGCATATAGAAATGAAACAGATTTCTGTATATTGATTTTGTATCCTGCCAATCTACTGAATTCATTTATCAGTCCTACAAGTATTTTGGTGGGATCTCTAGGGTTTTCTACATATAGTATCATGTCATTCGCAAATAGTGAAAGCTTTACTTCTTTTTTACCAATTTATATGCATTTTATTTCTTTTTGTTGTCTGATTGTTGGCTAGGACTTCCAGTACCATGTTGAAAAAAAGTGGAGAGAGTGGACATCCTTGTCTTGTTTCTTGTTACTGACTTTAGGGGAAAAGCTCTCAGTTTTTCCCCATTGGGTATGAGTTAATTGTGGGTTTTTCATATAAGGCATTTATTATGTTGAGTTATGTTCCCTCTAAACCAGCTTTGTTGAGGGTTTTTATCAGGAATGGATGTTGTACTTTGTCAAATGCTTTTTCTGCATCTATTGAAGTGGTCATATGGTTCTTATTCTTCCTCTTTTCGATGTCACTGTGGTTCTAATTTGCACTTTTCTGTTTACAGTGAAGCTTAGCTCTTCTCCCTTGAGCCTTAGTTGCTGTTTTCCATGTCTGAGAATTGCCTCTTTGTGACCTTTGCCCAACGAGAGCCTCTTACCCCTCTAATCCATTCTTTACACTTGCTGCCAGAGGAAGCTTCTAGAAAAGATGGTTCTGACCAGACACCCGGTCTGTTTGGCACCTCCCACTGTGACCTTTGTTGCAGGCCACACTCCCTTCCTCTCTCTGAACCCCAGGCTGCCTGTACTTCTGTCAGTTCCTCAGATATGCCAGGTTTTTCCTGCCACAGGGCCTTTGTGTCACCTTTCTCTGCTTGTGCCCTACCTCCCCTCCAAACTCCTGAAATTCTCCAAGCTCAGAACAGCATGGAGCCTCAGGGTCCCTTCACTGGTCACTGCCCTCCTGGCAGCCTCCCTCCCGGGTCCTCACACCCCACCCCACGAACCTGAATCCTGGGAGTCAGCTTGTCTGGTTTAGGGCAAGACAAAGCCCTGGACACACAGGTGCTGGGTCTCTCCCCTCCTCGTTTCCCTTGCTAAACGGGTGCCACAGCTGCCTCATCTCCTCAAGCTCTTGCTGGATACAAGCGGGTTAGGGTTGGGAAGTAAAGCTATCGTTTCTAAATATATCAAGGCTGTAAGCTGTCATGAGATTTAAAAATACACATAATGACAAATATTCGCCCCAAAGCTGTCTGAGGTACCAGACCGCTTGCCATTCTTTTTTTTTTTTTTTTAAGATTTTATTTATTATTTATTTGACAGAGAGGAGAGAAATCACAAGTAGGCAGAGAGGCAGGCAGGGAGAGAGGGGGAAGCAGGCTCCCCGCTGAGCAGAGAGCCCTACGTGGGGCTCGATCCCAGGACCCCGGGATCATGACCTGAGCTGAAGGCAGAGGCTTAACCCTCTGAGCCACCCAGGTACCCCACCGCTTGCCATTCTCTTTCATGGCGGATGAAGACACTTCCTCAGAATGTCATTAAATCTCATCTACACTGCGTTTCACAACAGAAAAAAACTAAATCATGGTGCCGTGTGATTAATACTAGACCAAGAGAGCCTGAAAAAAATGCGATGTGGCCGACCGGCTCGACGTCCCCCTGCCAGCTTCACTGAGACATTAGAACGTGGTGTGAGTTTAAGCCACACAGCGCGATGACCCCATTCTCGTACAGGGTGTGAAATGATAACCACAGTAGGGCTGCTTAACAGCTCCGCTCCTCACATACTCACCCTTTGTTGTTGTGTGTGGTGAAAACATGAAGGATTTACTCTTTGAGCAACTGTCAAGCGTGCCACACAGTCTTGTAAACTAGAATCACCACCTTGTGCATGAGATCCCAGAACTTATTTCACCTCATAGTTGGAAGTTCGTGCCCTTTGACCAGTGTCTCCCCAGGTCTCCCAATCCCCTCCCTGACTCGGTTTCCCAGCTTGGTTTTTTTAGATTCCACATGTAAGTGAGACCATAGGGTGTTTGCCTTTTTCTGACTTACCTCACTTAGACCGGCTCTGTGTTGAATCACCCTGCTCCCCACTGGCCGGGAAGAGCCCCTGTCTCCTGGTCACGGAGCACCCTCCGGGGGAGCTATCGAAACCTGCTGGTCCTTGAGAGTCAGCCATCTTTGGCGCTAATGGTGGCGGTGTGAGGGGGCTTTGGCTGTGACAGAGAAACAGAAGGAGAAATCCTTCTCAGAGGACCTGAACCAACATGAGTGATGCCAAGAGAGGCCCAGGGAAATGAGAGGTGGTGGAGGACTGCATAGCTCACGCCTCAGAGGGGGAAGAGGCCGCCATTCTGAGTGGCGCGTGAGGCAGAGAGTCCCTGGTACATGGCGGCAGCCCAGTTGCTAAAGATCCCACCAGTGGTGACGTGAGAAGGTCCTCGTGGTCAACCTGTCCTTCAGATGCGAAGACGGAGAACGATTTCTACAGGGGGCGCATCATATTCAGGCCTTGCAGAGAGATCACAAGGACGGGGGGCTCTCAATGGCAGATGGAGGCCGGACGTGAGAGCCAGAGCGCCTCTTTCCACAGAGGCCTTTGTCTCCCGCGGAGGAAGAGCTGACACCGCCGAACAGTGGACGTGATCTGTCAGTCACAGAATTTCAGAGATGTTGAAGTACTTGGTCCAGACAGGCAGGTCTGCCATGTGGCCAAGCTCATTGCTCTGGCTGGAAAACCTGGCCCGGCGCTTCACTGGACACAGGATCTGACACCCTAGGAAGGCCTCCAGAGGAGGGGCAAAGTCCTGCGGAGCGGCTGTTAGGAGCCTGGAAGTATGGTGGCCAATACTGAGTGAAGTGGAAATGCCGGAGTTGCCCCAGATGGCAGAAGAAGAAATAAAGAGACAGCGGGGACTGGTCACGCTGGAAAGTCTATCCTCTGTGAGGCTGGAAGACCTGCCAGAGAAAATGTTCCAGGGAGGGCTCTGGCGTTCCCCAAGGCCATCAGGAATGCACTGGTGACAGGGACCCAGCCTGACGAGGAAGTTCAGTGGTAGCTTTCCTCTGCAGCCCAGGGTGGATGGTAAAAGGGATGGCCACAGAGCTGGGCTCATGAATATTCATTTTCCACCCCTGTGGAGTCACAGAGGTCAATGGCAACGCTTAACCACCAGAAGGTGGGAGGCTGCGATAACTGCGATGACCAGCAAGAGGGAAGGGGTGGCCGTGGGGACTTGGCCAGCAAGGAATTACGGAGCCGGCCGGTAGAGCACGGTGACCCTACAGCCAACGGGGTTGCTGCTCAACATCTGTAAGAGAAAAAGTCAAGAATGTAAGAGCAGAAAGCTAAGGAAAGTTGCCTAAACAAAGCCGTGGCCCCTTCTTCAGTTCCTAGAACAGAGTCTATCTTCAGATTTTCAACCCATTAACTGAAGAATCGGCCATGTGCCTAGGAAGAAGAACCCTCTGCAACCGTGACAAATATATACAGTAATATTCCCCTGGTCCTTCCCTAATGGGACCTGTAGCCATTTACTTAGGTAGCTGTCTACTGGGAAAGGACAATACCCAGACATTTTGAGAACTATGGACACAGGGTGTGGGTTGACTTTAGTACGAATGATCCGAAGTGTCACCATGACCCTCTGTTAGAGATGTGACTCACTGAGGTCAGATGACCAGTGAAATCCTGGCTAAAGTCTGGTCCGCGGACCTATCCAGGGACCCTTTCCCCAGGCCCTGAGTTTACCACTGGAGTCGGTACACTTGGTGGTTGGATCACCCCCCTACTGGGTCCTTGGCCTGTGGGACTTGCCGCTCTCATCCTCGCCATCTCCACTCCCTGCCAAGAAAGTGAATAAAACACAATAGTGCATCCTGGGGGAAACGGTGGAGATTAGTAGAGCCACTGAAGAGTAAGAGGGCAGAGATGGTCGTTCCCGGCGTAGCTGCCTTCACTTGGCATCTGGTTCCTGCAGAAACTGACTGGATCCCGGCGCCTGACGGGAGACGACCGGACACTCAGCCGAGTACTAGCCTCGATGTCCGCTGTCGTGTCCCCTGCGATCCTCTCATGGTAATACGGGTTAATAAGGTCTCGAGGACGTGGCATGCGGTCACGGAGCTGGCAAATGCATTCTTTTCTATTCCAATTAGGAAAGAGGATCAGAGACAATGTGTAATCACGTTGGATGGCAAATACTTATTTACGGTTTTGCCTAAGGGTTCAGCGAGCTCTCCTGCCTTCTGTCGTGATTCAGGGGAAAGGATTCTGAGCTGCCTGGAAGGTGCACAGAGCAGCACACTGATCCATTACGTTGACGGTGTCACGCTGATCAGAGGGGAAGAGCCAGAGGTGACCAGTAAGCCGAAGCCTCGGTAAGACATGCTCACCAGAGGTGGGAGATAAACCCTATGAAATTTAGGGATCTAGCACTTCAGCGAAGTTTTTAGTACTGGCCCGGCGTACGCTCAGATGTTTCTTTCAAAGTAGAGGACAAATTGCCGTATCTTACATTACGCATCGCAAAGAAAACACAGTGCCTGATGGGCTTCTTTGGCTTTTGGAGGCAACACATTCCATGCAGACTCCCCCAGCCCGTACACCAGGTGACATGAAAGGCTGTCAGCTTGAGCCGAGTGATGAGCTGGAAAGGGCTTTGCAGCAGGCCTGGGGGCAGTGTAAGCAAGCCTGCTGCCTGGACCAGAGGTTCTGCAGGACCCCGTGGTGTCCAAGGTGTCAGCGGTGGAACGAGATGCAAAGTAGAGCTGAGGTCAAGCCCCAGGGGGAGACTCACAACACGGGCCCCCAGACTTTGGAGCAAGGCTATGCTCTCCGCAGCAGAGAATTATACCTCTTTCGAGAAATAGCATCTGGTATATTGCTGGGCCTTGATCGTGGGGCACCAACAGACCATGCATCTAGAACAGTCCATTACAAGCTGGGTTCCGTCAGACCCATCAAATTAAAAAATCGAATGGGCCCACCATCAGTCCATTTTTAGGTGGAAGCAATCCATCCAGGATCAAAGCCACGCAGGAGCAGAGAGCACGTGTAGGCTACACGAGCAGGAAGCCGGCCCCGTGACACCGCCGGGATCCCTTCCCCAGCTCACACTCAGGGCCTTAAAGTGGGGGGGCGGGGTTTCCTATGTGACCAGCAAAGGAGGAAGAGAACGCCCAAGCTTGGTTTATGAATGAGGTCGGTTTGGTGTGTGGGTGTGGGCTGAAAATGCAGGGTGGCTGCATTACAGCTGAATTACACCTGCATTACAGGTGACCTTGAAAGACAGTGGAGAGGGACGATCTTCCAGCGTGTGGGACTGTGAGCAGGACGGCTGGCCATCCACTTTGAGTGGAAGGAGACTCATACTGATCCCTGGGCAGGAGCCAATGGCCTGGCTGTCTGATCAGGTGCTTGGAAAGGAAAGGACTGGACGATGGGGTGGAGGCATGTGATGGCTACATGGGAGGGGGCATGAAATAAGATTTCGGCATCGCACATTATGTCCACTGGAAAGCAACAGTACAGGAGAGGCACTGAACGACCAAGGAGACCAAATGACTTAGCCAGTTGACATTGGTCAGCTGTTGTTATGGACCCCCCGGAACTGGCACGAGGGGTGCACGAATGAGTGGCTCTGGCGACAGTGATGGAGGTTACGCATATGTCCAGCAGAGAAACTGTCACCAAGGCCAACCGAGTTACTGACTGCCTCTGACTGTCTAACATGTCAGCACCGGAGGCCAAAGTCGAGCCCCTGATGTGGTCTGGTCCTTTTCCTTAAGGATGACAACCATCCTCTGGGTAGCAAGTCAACTACGTCTGGCCCATTTGGGGGCCAGCGGTGGTTCTTCATAGAGATAGATATGCATTCTTGGTGTGGGTTGGCCTTTCCTTCCCGCCCACAGAGCTTCAGCCCCCATCACTGCTGGGGGCTTCCTTAATGCCTTATCGGTGAGCACAGAGTCACACAGCCAACGGAAGACAAGGGGATCCTCTTCCCAGAGAAAGGGGTGCAGGGGCGGTCCCGGAGCCTGAGCTCGGCAGGGCTGTCAGGTGCCGCGCCACGAAGAAGCGGGGGGGGGGGGGGGGGGGGGGGGGGGGGGGCGGCTTGGAGGAGGCCTGGGGAAGGGCCCCTGCCTTCTCCGAGGACACACTGGCTGAGCAGCAGCATTGGGAAGGGACAGGGGCCACCTTCGGGAAGCAGTTCAGGCATTAAATTAGAAACTTCCGTCTGTGGACTCTGAGAAACAAACAGGGTTTTGGAGGGGAGGGGGTTGGGGGGTTGGGTGAGCCTGGTGGTGGGTATTGAGGAGGGCACTATTGCATGGAGCACTGGGTGTGGTGCATGAACAATGAATCTTGGAACACTGAAAAAAAAAACAAACAAACCTCGATCCGGCAGTGTCCCCAGCGAGAGCACCTGGGGCTAGGAAGGGGGGGGGGAGCGGGGCACAAGCGGCTCCACTCACCGCGACTCCCCATGACTCCCCGGGAGGGTGTGTGCTTCCCCTCCCCCGACTTTGGGCCCTTCGGGGTTGCGGGTCCTAGCGAGTCCCACTGACCTGCAAGGTACTGCGGTGGCAGGGCACTTTGACCCTGGTCTCCAGCGACCAGCAGGTGAGGGGGCACCCTCCTGATCAGCGGGGGCGGGGGGGGGGAAGAGGGGATCAGGGAGGTCGTGTGTGTGGAGCCCGGATGATCCCCGCGGCCGCCCCGGGGCCCTCTCCCGCCGCGCTGCGCCGGTGCGACCACGTCCGCCGCCCGCGCGCAGGGCCGCCAGGGAGAGGAGGTGCGGGTCACCCCCAAGACCTGCTGGACGGCAGAGGAGGGAGGCGGCAGCCCTGGTGGGGCGGGCGGGGGCGCTCGGGAGCGAGGGGACCGCGGTCCGTGGCGCGCGCAGCCGGCCGGTGACGGCGACAGGCGCCCCGACCCCTCTGCGCCCCGCGCGCCGCCGCCCCGTCCGCAGGGGCGCTTCCCGCCGCCTCTCTCGGGCCCCCGCTCCGGCCCCCGGCTCCTCGGGCCCGGCCCCCGGCGCGCGGGGCTCCTCGGACGCTCCCGCAGCGGCGGCTGGCGGCCTCCCCGCTGCCCCGCCGGCCTCCCCGCGCCCCGGAGGCTGGGGGCCGCCCCGGACGCTCCGGGCTGGGAAGGCGCTCCCCTTCGGCCCCTTCTCAAGTGGCTGACGGTCTATAAAGAAGTTTATGGGTGTTAGAACAAAAAGCACACTTTGAACCAAAATCGACTTTGCTTTATGCAAATTCAGCACACTGTGTTCGTTTTTCTTCTGTGCTCGGGATCACTGAGAGAGTCGGTGATGGATGGGGGGGTGGGGGGGGGGGAGCACGGAGCTTTGCATCCGGGAGCCACAGGCACAAAGGTCACCCCGCTGGGCTGTCCAGATGGCGGGGCTTACTTTGCTGCAGTTGCTATTGTTGGCGAGGATGGTGGGGAGGGGTCTGAGTCAAGTTGGAGGCTAACATAGGTGGGGGGTGGATGCCTCCGCCCGAAGGCCTGTATTTGCGCGCGCGGTGGAGGCGATGGCTTGGGGGGGGGGGGGCGCGGTTTCCAGCAGTCCCTCCTGGGACGCAGTTGAGAGGGGCGGCCGTGGGGGGATGCTGACGGCTCCCCTAGAGCCCAGGACCCCCTCGGCCGACCTAACCGGTGGCTTCCTCCGCTTTGCCTTCGCAGCCTGTGATGAACATCGAGTGCTTTGCAGCCCATCGGCCCGTGTTTGGGCCGTCTTTTGGAATTAATCAAACATCTGAATCCTATGCTCTGCTAGTTTCTTTTGAACTGTGGAAATACCAGCCCTGTAAGAGAATCGTTCTGAAGGGAAAACTGAAAACAGCTTAAACTTCTCTCTGTAAAGTTTTTTCCGGGTGAGCAATGTTTTCAACTTAAAAATGTTCCCTTGTAATTATGCCTCTGTGTGTATTCGTGCTTTTCTTTTGCTTGACTTCCATTCTGTTTATTCAGCAGTTAGGAACGGTGCCACATAGGGCTCAGCTGATGGGAGAGGCCCTCATGCTGTCCTTAGAAAGCAAGAACGTGGAGCCCAAGTAAGTAAGAAACTGCACGTGTGGTGTCCCCCATGCGGCATTAGCTGGGGAGGAATCCACTTTTTGAGATACCCTACACACTCCCTTCCTTATTAAAGAGAATATTGGTTGAAAGACAGCGAGAAAGGAAGAAAGAAAGAAAGAAAGAAAGAAAGAAAGAAAGAAAGAAAGAAAGAAAGAAAGAAAGAAAGAAAGAAACCCCAAAAAACAAACCCTGATGTCAGATTTAGGAATCCATCCAACTTAAAGAAAAGAAAATCAGATGCTGCTCAGCATACCACAAATGCAAGACACAGAGTGCAGCATTTAGAGCAAAACGTACCAGCCTTTAGGGAGCTGTAATGTCAATGCTGCTGACTTGCCTATTTCCCTTTCCCTCCCACCTCACCAATATCACCCCTAAAACCAGTCCTGAAGTGATTAAAAGCTAATGTTCTGAGCATTTAGTAACATCCCTGGACTGATGAGGTTCTCTACTCTATCACAAAAGCAGAAGCCAGAGAGCATTGAAGTGTGTAGTTTTCACTAAAGGTAGTTGGCTCACTTGCAGAAATTTATTCTTCTGAATATGAGCATATGCAATTTAAGAGGGAATCTGAAAACAACATATAACAAGACCACTCTCTAGGGCACCTGGGTAGCTCAGTGGGTTAAGCCTCTGCCTTTGACTCAGGTCATAATCTCAGGGTCCTGGGATCGAGCCCCGCATCAGGCTCTCTGCTCAGCAGGGAGCCTGCTTCCCCCTCTCTCTCTGCCTGCCTCTCTGCCTACTTGTAGTCTCTCTCTCTGTCAAATAAACAAAATCTTAAACAAAACAAAACAAAAAAACAAGACCACTCTCAAAACAAGTGGGTAACGAATAGAGAAGGGACACGATGAGGCAGATAGCATGACAGTCCGGAACCCTGGGAGATCCCAAGGATAACAAGAAATGAAATTTCTAAATCAAGGTTTAACTAGAGAAAGCAGAAACATCTCATAGTTGTTTGGGATTTGTCAGCCTAAGATGCTGCACAGTGAGTGTAAGCAGAGACATTCATTTCACATATAAGGGAATTACTAGAATTAAACATATATTTCAATGAGAGCACACTTAAGACTGGGAGAACTAAAGGTGGGTAGCTCCCTGGAGAATTCTATTTGTATTGTGGAATTCAAGCTACAAGAAGGCCAGAGGTCGTGCCTCCGGCGTGTCCATTCCTGATGCTGGTGAGTTTCTTGACCGTCAGATGGTGGCCATAAGTGGCAGCAGGACGCTGACCTTGGTGTGCAGACGGCACCGTTCACTTGACCTCTTCACAGTGCACATTTCCCACGGAGCTCCCTTGAAGAGCAAGATGACAACACAATGCTCCTCCACACAGACTGATCTCATGCAGTTGTCTTAATTCAGCAGTGTTACAGTTTGAGAAGAAAACTGACCAAATATATTGGCCACCAGATATACAGTGGTGATAGAGAGGAACTGGTGTATGTACTACTAATAGGAAGTTGTAAGTCAATTACAAGTTAGCAACAGTATGGATAATGGAAATTCCCCAGTAGGATGATGTCTGGGAGTCTTTAGCTTTAGATATGACAAGGTTTTACGTTATACGTGATATTTACTAAGGGAGCATCTAGTTGGTAATTTGTTTTTCTATGTACTTGCCTTTCTCATGGGTGTTTGTTCATCAGAATGGGGGAAAGATGTTGGAATATATATCAGATGCTTCCCCTTCTAAAGCTTCTTCTAAAACAAATTTATTATTTTAATTTACATATAAGAAAATATACTCATAAATTGCATAATTTTTATGTAACAAATGCATCCTTTTGTTTTTTTAATTCAAGTTTTGTTAGTTAAAATATAGTACAAAATTGGTTTCTGGAGTAGAATTCAGGGATTCATCACTTACATACAACACCCAGCGCTCATCATAATAAGTACCCTCCTTAATACCCATCCCCCACCTAGCCTGTCCCCCAGCCACCTCCCCCCATCAACCCTCGGTTTGTTATCTATCATTAAGAGTCACTATGGCTTGTTTCCCTCTTTCCTTTTTTTTTTTTCTCTCTCCCTTCCTGTATGTTCATCTATTTTCTTTCTCTTCTCTTTTCTTTTCTTTCCTTCCTTTTTTTTTTTAAAAAAGATTTATCCATTCATTTCAGAGAGAGAGAGCGCACAAGTGGGGGGAGGAGCAGAAGGAGAGGGGAGGCAGGCTCCCCACTGAGTGTGGAGCCCCCTGCAGGCTCGACTGGAGAAGCCAGAGCTCGTGACCTGAGCCCAAACCAAGAGTCGGATGCTTAACAGATTGAGCTACCCAGGAACCCCATCTGTTTTCTTTCTTAAATTCCACATATGAGTGAGATCATATGGTATTTGTCTTTCTCTGTCTTATTTCACTTAGCATAATACCCTCTGGCTCCATCCATGTCATTGCAAATGGCAAGATTTCATTCTTTTGACAGCTGAGTAATACTTCATTGTATATATATATATATATATATATATATATATATATATATACCACATCTTCTTTATCCATTCATCAGTCGATGGACATTTGGGTGCTCTCCATAGTTTGGCTATTGTTGATAATGCTGTTATAAACATTGGGGTGCATATACTCCTTCGAATCTGTATTTTATATCCTTTAGGTAAATACCCAAAGTAGTGCAATTGCTGGATCATAGGGTAGTTCTACTGAGCCTCCAAACTATTCTCGAGAGTGGTAAAATGCATCCACTTTTAAAAATTAATTAATTTACTTTTAGGTAGAGTGAGAGCACATGAGAGCGGGGCAGTGGGGGGGGGGAAGAAGGGCAGAAGGAGAGGGAGGGGAATCCTAAGCAAGCTTCACACTCAGCCCAGAAGCCAACGCAGGGTTCGATCTCACGACCCTGAGATCATGATCTGAGCCGAAATCAAGAGTGGGACGCTTAACCGACCGAGCCACCCCGGCGTCCCCAAATGCACCCATTTTTAAATGTTCTGACAAGCGCATACACCCAGGGAGGCTTGCCAAAATCAAGACATGGAACACATGCATCACCTCAAGGAAGTTCCCTTGTGCCCCTTCCCTTCCCAGGGAATCCCGGTCCACTGCCTCTGCTGGCCCTACAGTTTTGGCCTTTCTATAAAGTTATATAAATGAACTCCTGCAGATGTTCTGTGTCTGGCTCCTTTCGCTCAGCATAAGGCATTGGGACTCACTGATATCACTGCACGGTACTTTTTGCTTTTTAATGCTGAGTATTCCCAACAGAGAGGCCGTAATCTGCTCATCCCCTCACCTGCCCGTGGGTAAGCGGGTTGTCTCCGCTATTTGGCTGCTGTGAATACAGCCGCTAGCAACCTTCACGGACTTACATTTTCATTTCTCTTGGGCCCGTTACCCAAATTATTTTCATGGCCCTTTTTACTTATCAAATCAAGTACACTCTTAGTCTTGCTTCACGGACTGGTTCGAACGACCTTTCGCTCCTGTGCTCCCCTTTCAGCCAAGTGAGGTTACCCACAGATCTCCGTGGAGCCCCGGGGGTTTCTGGCTGTGCCAGGGCTCACTCTGTCTTCTGCACCGTGGAACATCTGCCCCCCGCTATCGATTCTCCACCACCGTTTGAGACCCCTCTCAGATGCCCCCCTTTCATAAATTGTCCGGGACTCACCCGTTAGAAGTCATCGCTCACTCCACGCAGTTTTGACTCTGGGTTCGGCCCTTGCCTTACGTTCTGTAAGTCCTGTGAAGTCCTATGAAGTCATCACAATGAAAAATGCCCAGATATGTAGAGAAGGATTAATTTGGGATGGATTGTTAACACTGAGAGGGAAATTAAAGTTTAATCTCAAACATTAGGAAAAAGGGTTCTAAGAAAACGACTGAATTAGCAAGTCCTAAACCATTGCTCCTCGGGCAAATACAGGGTGAGGTTCCCACAGCCTGGGGTCACATTTTCATCAACCGATCCACACATGACCAGGCTTTGTGTGTGTTTCTGTTTAATATACATTGTTGATTCACCGACACTGAACTCACAGGCCACCACACTAGGATTTCGCCTGAGCAGAGTGTGTTTTCTCCGGAAGACACACCGCAGCCTGCCTGCTCGGGGGATCGTTTCCAACAGCAAAATCACCAACAAAAAGCACTCCAGTGTGAAAAGCGTGGCCCTGACCAGACCGTCAGCACGGACTGTTGTTTGCAGCAGGAAAAGCTGAAGCGAGAAGGCAGAGCGTTAGCCCTTGGTCTGACCTTGGCTGGGCACGTGAGCGGCGGGGGACTTGGGTGTTGCACCGCTCGGCACACGTCCACGCAGGGCTGTAGTGAGCACGCGGATTCCCAAGAGACAGACTCTGAGAATAGTGAGGCTTGACCGTGCGTGCGCACCTGTGTCCCCTTAGTAAGCCCCGAGGTGGCCACTTTCCCTCCCGGGTTAGGTAACATGCTGCGGGCCGACGGCAGGAATGCGCTACTGAGAAGCATTTGAGGGAAGTAACGGAAAAATAAAGTTACACCGGGTCACCGAATTTATAAGGCGAACTTGAAACTTATTGTGCGTCTGCCGCGTGCCACGTCCACGTTGGGGGCAGGGTGCACGGTGGTGAACACAGAACGAGACCTTG